>DWQL01000106.1:0-20497 GCA_018231265.1 Noctuana haematospila | reverse complement strand
ATATGCGCGACAACTTTAAAGTCGGTTTTTCTTGTAACGCGAGTTATAAATAATTAAAGTAAATTAAAATATGTAATGGAAACGATAAAAGAAAAGCTAATCTGTAATACTCACGTTATGTCATGAGTATTTACATAAAATATTTTAAAATATTATGATTATATTTAATGCCATCTCTTTGTGAACTGAGTAACTACAAAGTGTGCTCAGTTTGGAATCACAGTACGAGTATGTTGGAGTAAATGGCGTCTTCTGAAACTCACAATACAAAATAGTTCAGAATCGAAAGGCAGATGGCAGTAGTGGTGCATTTATGTGAACATTTTTATTTAAGGAAAATATCACCAGATGTCACTAAACACTATGAAATAAATAAAAATTGCTGGAACTTGTGAAACATAATTGCTGTTAGTAAATGTTGTTAGATGTCGCTTTACGTGAATGACAAAATTGTTTCTGAAATATAATGCTTAACTCTATTACCATATTACTATTATTTTATTTAATGATTTACATTTTTAATTTAATGTAGTTTTATGTAAATCTTTTAGAAACAACATTTTCTTCAAGACAGTCTGAATTATATTTTTAACAAGATGAGAAAGAAAACCGTAATTTGTATAGATGATTTATTATTAACTCACATGTGATGCAAAAACTATTGAATGACAACGTTCCTGAGTCAATAATGATGTCCTTGCAGATCTTGTTTGCTCAGGAAACCTTCATTTATATCATTTAGTTAAATAGAACAATAATAGTAATAATTGTTCCATTCAACTCGATACAACTCCTATTTACTCCAGAACACAATCCTAAGTTCACATTTGAAAACAGATTAGGATTTCAACATGAAAATGTAAACTTTAAGATTCAGAGAATAAAGCTTAATTTAGAACGACTCTCAGTGATCTTAGGCAGGTTCAGAATTTAATTAAGTACGATCAATTTGTTCGCCTGAAGACGAATAATAGATAAACAGGCCGTCAAGGTGGTAATCCACTACAAAACAAGCTATACACGAACAAAATACATAATGAAGAGCAAGACAAGAAGACTACGAGAAGAGTAAGAGAAGCAAGAGTACTTACGAAAAGAGTTGAATAAAATAGTTAACAAATTTAGTAGATTAATGAAGAAGTACCACTACCACACACTACTCTATAAAATGTATGAAGTTTTTGTATTGGACTCAACCGCAATTCCGCAACCGCAACCCAATCCGCATTGATGCAGCGTGGTGGAGTACGCACCAGGCCTTCCCCGGTTATGGTTAGAGACCCGTGCTCAGCAGTGGGACATAAAAAAGGTTGAAGGGTTGAAGGCAATGTCATAGTTAATAAAGTCCCAGCCACGCCACACGATAGCACCTAAGGGCTAAGCTACATGCTCGTAGCTTGTATTGTAGTACTCCAATGCCATTAGATGATACTGTAACAACATTATTCGGAAGAGAACCAGTGAAGAGTAAACAATTGTGCGATCCTGCATGAAACGTGATTGCGAGTGACTCGAAGGTACTATCTTAATCTAATCATTCTGCTGAATTCATGCTTAGAATTATGATAACCTTGTTTACATGAAATAATTATTCACCCTTTCATTAATTTTTAACCGACTGCAAAAAAGGAGGAGGTTCTCAATTCGACTGTATTTTTTTACGTTGGTCACCTCAGAACATTCGACTGGGTGAACCGAATTTGATGATTGCTTTTTTTATTTAAAAGCCGGTGCTTCCCGTTTGGTCCCATTTCAGACAATGGCATCCATGAGAAAACCAAATAAGTCTTAAATTTGCATTATGTTTGAAATCAGTTGTTTTCTTAACGCGAGTTTTAATTATAATAAAATGTGGGTAGGAAACTAGTGTATTACTAGCCAACTAGATGTCATTGTGTTTAAATATAAATAGCTAACTAGATAATAATCTTCTCAAAGCGTGAACAAACCCAGGTGTTTCCTCAACCCGTTATCTGGATCCGCGTCGGCGGCTGCAATCATCTCCACTACATCACTCTCATTAAAGACTGTGTTTATAAGAAGACGGGGCCTCGCCTCACGTTCCGGCTTTTTGAAGGGTGGAGCTTCATTTTCTTTCAAGGAATAAAAATAGGATGGAGCGGATGTTTGAGTTTTTAAAGTACTATCAACCTTTATGGGCACTGTAGGCGCTGAACTTGAAATACCCTTGGCTCTTGATAAATAAGATGATTCAGATGACCTAATACCGCTTTTTGGGTCTAATATTGTTTGCATAATATTTGTGTTTATTTGACAGTTGCGAATTAAAGATTCCTCTCACGGACAGGGAATTCAATGCATGAGAATTCTTAAAGCAATTGAAATCATACATTTAAATCTATGATTAAAATGTAAAAATCAAAATAATGAGCACTGACAAAACGTCATTGAAACTTCAATAATACGAAACAAATCAAAAAACGTGCACAGAGAAATTGTATACAATGATAACTTTATTCATTGAGTTTTTCATTAATTGTATAATAATTAATTACCTTAAAATTATGATTATTTATCGGCTATGAAAATATTGACACAGTGAACTCAATAAATTCATAACATCACCGCTCACGCCTTTTATCATTTCTTTTAGGTTTCGATGCTTTTTTGTCATCTTTAGTGTTTTTTTGGACAGTTTCCCTGTTTGCGATGTCAAAGTTGTCCCAGTATCTACCTCCTTTTTTGTTCTCGTGGTCACTATCATCTGTTCCACTGTCAGATTCTTCAGTTGACGAGTCTTTATCCTGGCTATACTTGCTTTTGTCCTTTTTACTGTCATACTTTTTCTTTTTTCGATCGTCCTTACTCTTTCTATTTTCACCTTCCTTCTCCTTACCCTTATTTTTTCCGTCCGTAACGCGACTTCGTGGATCATTTTCGTCATTAGATTCATTATGTTTATCTCTTTTACTTGTGACTTTACTATCCCTTTCTCGGTTGTTACTTTTTTCTGTAACTCCACTTTCCTTTTCATCTCTTTTTATATTTTTATTTCTAGTTTTGCTACTTGACTCTTCAACATCCCTTACTCTGTCGATCTTATCACTATCTTTTTCTCTCCTTCCTCTATCACCGTTTCGATCGCGGCTCGTATCATTTTTATTATTTTTATTATATCGATTAACAGAGGCTTCTTCTCGATTTTGGCGTTGTTCTCTACTGTTCTTATCATAATCTTTATCCGTCTTTTCCTTTTCGGAATTACGATCGCGATTATCTCTACTAGACCTGGATTCTTCGAACCGATCTCTTCGTTCTCTGTCACTCTTATCACTACCTTTATCTTTCTTTTCACTTTCGCGATTCATGTCATCGTATTCTCTATTCGATTTATTTTTGGAGTTTTCACCTCTATCTCGCCGTTGATCTTTGTCTAGTCTGTCTCCATCGCGACCTTTACGCGCATCATCGTCGTATCTTCTTTCATCTCTATTATTCCAATCTCTTGAATTCTTTTCACTATCATATCTACCATTCTTCGCATAACGTTCATTTCTTCGATCTCCGGCACTGTCCTCTCCATCGCGATTTCTCCGCGCAACATCATCATATCTTCTCTCATGTCTATTATTACGATCACTTGCATTCTTTTCACTATCATATCTGCTATCATCCTTCGCATTACGTTCATTTCTTTGTTCACCTACACTATCCTTTCTGTGTTCACGTTCTCTTTCCAATCTGTTACCACCATCATTGCGATTATCTCGTAGATTTTCTTCCCGGTTATGTCTATCATCTTTATTTCTTCTTTCATTTTCTCTTTCTCTATTATCAGTACGCCTGGAAACATCTCTGGGCTTAGCAAAATTATCCCTATTTTGTTCAGATCTTTCTGATCTTTTCTCATGTCTCCTTGCATCATCCCCATAAGTATTGTAGAAACCATCATGTCCCCATCGGTCTTTATCTAAATTAGTTTTTTCTCTATTTGATACTCCTTCATCCACTGAATCATTGTTCTGTTTAGACTTGTCTTTTTCCTTGGATTTATTTTTCTTACTTTTCTTCTTTCTCTCTTCGTCATCTGTAATAGTTTTTAAGATCCCATGTTACCAAAAATACGAAATAACTTAGAATAAATTTCCTACAAATAGCATTTGGTGCATATTGCAAGAGGTAATTAAATGGAAAGACAAAACATTTAAGTGGCATGTAGACCCGTAATGAACTGAATTTAAGATTTAGATAAATAATGAGTATGAACCTAAGTGTGTACCTAAGTTATTGATAGATGAACAAAATTAGGACTGTTGAAATTGAGTTACATAACAGTTAGGCATTTATTTCCCCCTACTTGTATCTTTCTTACATGTTTAGATACAACTTGCCTAGATCGAATATGACAAGGTGTACTGGTAGCAAATGCCATCAGGCATCAAATACACCTTTTGTATTAGCTTTGGTTATAAGGTGATCAATAAAGTAATAACTTACGGAGTATAAATTTACTTACCACTAGCACTAGAGTCACTTGAATCAGAACTACTAGAACTAGAGCTGGAGTCAGAACTTGATTCACTGTCCACATTTATATCCGTCACAGCTGCCGGAACATTCTGAAAACATAAACCAATTTCTAAGTGAGCGTGTATCAATATTTTCAGAGAGACAAATAATAAAAATTCAGTTTTAGTGTTGTCTTTTTATTTAAAATAATAATAATAAATACACATGCAGACCATCTATTGAAACTGTACAACCATTAGACATCCACATTAGATATAATATGGCATATAGATGTGTGGCTAATCTTGTGAACTAGAATATTAAGCATTTATATTCAGCCTAAAACATAAACACTACAAGCAATACCTTCGGCATTTGTTTCAAGTGCTCTCGCAACTCATCAGTCAGGCCTCCAAGACCTATTGATGTGAAGAAGTTGATAGAAAATCTTGTATTTTTTGGATTGTCTCGTGGGAATATGCCTGAGAAGGCCACCTGCAATGTCCTGTAAAAAATGATAATAAATCATAATTGCTCTACTCAACAAAACAAAAAGGACATTATTGTTTAATGATGATTCACACAGCTAAGAGTTAAGAAAGAGTTATTCAAGATTTGATTTTTATTATCTTTTGTGTGATCCTTCAATTTGATTTTCTCTCTTAGTAAGGGTTTCTAAGAATAAGCTCATAAGTCATAACAGTTGCAGTTTCCGTATGTTTATAGCTGGAGTTGAAAAAGTGAAGAAGTAGTGAACAGTTCCAAAACAGAAACAGAACATTGTGATCAGACACTACATTAAGAGTAATATCTGTGTGAACCACCCCAATTAGAACTTACGGATCCTTAAGGCGGTCGTTCAACTTCTTAAGCCCCATGTATTCAGCCAACTCTTGGTACAATATCTTGATGTAGATTCTACTAGAGCTTGTTGTATCCTCCTCATTCAGCTTTACACATTCCATCACCTCCCAACTTATGGAGTCGGTGAACAGGAGGTGAGCGAAGAATTTGCTAACGTTTCTAAGACGGTTTGTATCTAATCTATGTGCAGTAGCATACGAATCCTTAAAAATCTCTTCAAAAGGTCCAATGTACATCCTATTGATGTTACAGAATCTTTGGGCAAGGAGACCATAAAACTTTTCATAGGTCCTCTGTTCTGCACAGCAATCAAGAAACATATGGCATAGTTCTACTTCTTGGCCAGGTTTTAACTGCATCTTCATCAGCTTGTGGGCACACTCTTCAAAATCTAAACTTGAATTTATGGTCAGATAAATGGTACGCCTCAAAGCTACTAAATTAGTTTCTGTATTGTCAATGATTGTCATTCCCTTTTGTTCCCCTTCTTGTTCCTCCTCATCATCAGACTCCTCGCTACCAGATTCTTCAGAGCCACCTTCCTCACCAGATTCTGCATCGGATCCCAAGATCTCCTTACTGAGGGTTTTATACTTTTGTTCATTATCCTCATACTTTTCATCAAACTTGAAAACATCTAGAATTAAAGAAAAATTAATGTTAATTGTATGTTAAATTAATGTTAATTGCTGAAGAGTTTTTTGTTTGTTTGAATGCGCTAATCTTTGGAACCACCAGTCGGAATAAAAAAATCCTTTTTGTGCATGATAGCTACATTTAAGAGGAAGACTATCAAACATTATGTTACAATTCTTAATGTGGGTGAAACACAAAGCTAGGGATACATAAAATAAACACACCCAGGTGTAGTAGTTACCATGCTTACATGTAAAACACAACATACAACAATTAAAACAATATCAAATAATCTTACTCAGGATATCCTGTGGATCAGTAGCATCATCCAACATGAGAAGATGTGTGAACTGCTCCTCCTCCGGCACTAATTCTAGCTCCTCAATCAGGGCTGGGTGGTCCTTGAACCCATCTTTCCACACTTGGAACATGACCTCTATCATGTACTGAACTCTCTTATCCAACTGTCCTTCATGCAAAATATTCCTCAACATCTCAAATATAGCATTCACTCCCTTCGAAGAAACTTCAGTCAATTTCTGGCCACACTCTTTGAGAAATGCTATAGCTACCTCAACAGAATCATCTGTCGGGGACTCTACCAACAAGGTTAACAGCTCCAATGCCAGGATCTCATGAGCTACTCTCTGATTAACCAAATGTGCTATGAAAGACGCAGACGATATACAAATTGACTTGTCATTTCTCTTGAAACCCCTCTTGAATTGAATAACTAGCCGTTTCAAGAGCAATTCGCCTATGTTTGGAAAACGAGAGTTAACCGCAGCTACCAGGGCAGCATAAACATTAGTAAATGTAGGTGAAGCCGCTTGCGCTTGTATTACAGAACGGCAGAGCAGACCGCGACCACGCACAATGTTCTCTTTCAAAAGCTCTTTGATAATAATGCCGATGTTTCCCACGTTGATTTTGTTGATGTGGCCGTGAATGGACTTCTTCAGCGCTTCCCAAGCCAATCTTTGATACGCAACTGATGACTTATCTGTGATTTGAGCTTGCATCATTCTGAGTCGCGCCGGAGGTATGTATGCGCCTCCCGTCCGTGTATTGAGCATGTCTGTTTCCTTCGCCTTTCTAACCGGAACTTCCTTTTTGGTAGCAGCGTCATTTTCAGCATGTTGACGTTTTTCTTGCTTTAAAGGGATATTGGGAGACTTTGATTTGGAGTGCCTCCTTTTGCGGCGACTTTCTCTGTCTCGATCTTCAACTGAACGAGATCTGGAGCGATGTTTCCTACTCTTCTTTTCTTTTCGACGGTCTTCATTATCACTATGTTTATCCTTTTTTCGTTTATTATCCGCGTTGATGTCCATAATTGCAAAATACTTATATATTGAATACAACTTCAAATACAATTACATTACTATATATTATGGACTCATATAAAACCTCATAATACTTTACTTTACAACGTGATTTAAATTTACTTAAAACTTAAACACACGACAAAATGCGACATTTCACAATGACAACTTGACAAGTATGCCGCCATTTTGGCGACGTTTGTCAAATTAACTTTGACAGCTTTCAATTTTTTCTACTACCGTGGCATCAAGCATAATGGCAATATTAAACATGAATATGATCGAATCGTAATTAACAGATAAAAAAGTAAATAAATGTGGAACTAAAGTTGCTGGCAATTGGCAATATTTCTTGCTGGATTGAATCGATCGTCAAACGCGCAGACGTAAAAACCCCCGACAAAAAAACTATAAAAATAAATAGTGCTTGAGGTTAAAGCTATAAGTATAAAGGGTACGTAGTCCGTATTAAACCTCTGCCTCTTGATTCTGGTGGAGGGTCCAGCTCGGTGAAGGGTCCAGCTCCAGTATGTAGTGTATTATCTATTCATTTAGGGTACGACTAGACAACACTTACTTAATTTTAATGATTAGATATATTTTATGTATAAATAAAATAAAACAATTGATAAAAAAAAATATTATTAGTAGAATTTATTTGACTAAGCATTTGCAAACTCTTGTTTGTCAGGATAATCAGTGTACCTATTTGTTTTTTTTAAAACTCTCGCTAGGTTTCTATAATCTAGGTTAAATGTTTAGCTACAGACGCTAATTATGCATGTAGCACACATGACATATAGGTACCTACATAATTATGACTTTTAAAATTATGTGACCCACCAACATGATAGATGGTATTTTAGTGTCAATTTACCTACCGCCCATTAGTATTGTTGGTATGTTTGAAGCTCATTGGCAATATTTGCAACTATAAATTAATTATAAAAAAAAATATTTTGTAATGTAAGATATAATTAGGTATAGGTACATGTAGGTATTAAAATGAAACAAATCTATATTTTATTAGTATTTATGACTTTATTCAATACGACAATGAAACTACAAAAGTTGCCTGCACTCAAACAGCAATTTCATATACCTCACAAACTGAAGCACATAATTAATTAATAGTCACATAAAATATAAAATGAACGTTACATAATAACACCATAAGAGATAGGAGACTGACTAACATTACGAAAAAACGGAAAAATATATTTATTAATAATAATAATTATCTGAAAAGCTATACGTTGGCGTCGCTATACATGATTCGTCTCGATCTTGAGAGTCTAAAGGCTACACAATACCCAAGGCAAATTGGTCAGAGGTTTAACACGTCTTCACCGAGAAACAAGCGAGTGACTTACACGTAGCCTCGCTCCGGCAGCGCTAGAGAAGCAGGCAAGCACCTCGCCCCGCCAAGCAACGTACGAGTACATTCTTAATACTATATACAATTATCATATCTTTGACGTTAAAACAGACAGACACTAAATGAATGGCGAAAATATACTATAAATACAGAATTACCCCCGCATTCCCTCCCCACAAAATCGAATTCGTACGTTCCAATCTCAATCACTCGATACCTTCATTCCGAAACTACAGAGTTTACGCCAGGAACAATACAATGAAATGAAGTACCTATTATATTTTAACCGGCATAAATTCGGACAGTCGCAGAACGGGGACCTGAGTGTCTTAACACTGTTTCGAAACAATTTGTGCCTAACCGAATAATCGATACGATATCACTAGAGCAAATACATCACAGAAGCGGTTTTGTGTCCAACACACCATTACGTCCGCGGCCGGCGCCTCGTCCACTACGTTTAAAAAAATATAAAACGCTATGAAGGCAGCACCGCGTGCCGCTCTGCAGCGAGAGCACACGCGGGTACTGAGGCACTTCCGATGTTAAACTATCGCGAACTAGCGTTCCATCTATTACCATTTATTGTGCACGCTTACAGTTAATAAGGAATTGATGCGGATGACTTACTTTAAACGTGAGCTCGATGACTGCAATGTCACAGACCGGTGCTCAAACGCATGCGCACAAACCATTCTATACTCAAAGGCCTACAGACCTACAGACAATGGCGTAACATGACGTGGGCATGACGGCAAAATGCCTCTTGCCGGTTGGAGCCCCAGAATAATGTTGTATAAACACAAATGACGTCATATGACTTACAGGCGTGCGGAGTTGGGGCGGGTTTCTAGTCTATTGCAAAATAGGGCCCCATTTAAAGATTGGTAAGGGCTTGATAAGGATCTTATAAGGGCCCCGAATGGTTTAGTTACGCCACTGCCTACAGAAGGCCGTAAGTGCGTTAAATCGGTGTGAAAACAAAAGTTAGATTAGGTCAATTAGTTGTGTAACCGCGTGCGCAAGCGTCCGACGGTGTTGCCATACAGAGTCTGTGTGTCATCAAGGTACAAGGTACCGGGTAAAGCTTCCACCGACCGCCCAAAGCCACAAACACGATCCGACACGACGACCCTTCACCCCACTTCACCCCAACATGAACGTTACTCATACAATACTCGGAAACATTTAATGAACAGTCTGCAACGTGAACGCGATAAACACGATAAGAACGCGACAAAACTTAAATTTAGATTATACCTCCCTAAAAATACTGTTGCGTATGATAAACATTAAAATAATGATAATATTAGATCTATACCTAATGATTAGTGATTAGCGTTTCGTTCCAACGCTCGGAACCTCCCGCTCGCCCGCCGGCTAAATCCAATACATACAAATTACATTGAGCTTTAGCGCCAAATATATTATTTTAACTCCCAAACGAAACGCTCCGTACGAAAATCAATTCTTACGCAACTTCTAGCAACCGAATCAAGTTGACAGTACCACTAAAAGTTGGCTCTAAGTGAGATCAATTTGCTGTCCGTCTCACAAAAATAGGCCATGCTTGCGGTGACAGTGGACAGTGTTGCCACTGTCGCGATCAAATAAAATTTTTAAACTTCATAAAAGCCTAACGAGGGAATTGTTCGGTGACATAATGAAATAGCCGCGCACGGCAGGCGACACAAGTTGCGACCACTAGATATTAGTTTGTTAAGAGTAATTTAGATATGGTGTCGCGACTTTAGTGTGTCACAGTACCGTTAATCGCATCTTACACAGCTACGAATTTACTACTGGGCCAGCCAAATCCTTACGTCTACAGTCATAGATCCGCGAAGTATCGGTACAGCCAGCAAAGTTTAGAAAATAAGGTGATATTAATGATCTATGACGTCCTATACCTACCCTCCGGCGGTTAGCCCACTAGTGACTTTACCAATTCTCCAGTCATCGTAGAATAAACCCATAGAGAGCTACATAGAATATAATTAAGTAAAACACGATAATTACGTTATAGAAGTTAATCCTACAGATAAATCCTGTTAATTTTCTATCGATAAGTCTGTATTCTCAATAAAATCACTAGTGAAATAACGACCCGACGACCTACAATTGAGACCGAACGTGCGCGAGAACCGTGCTATTTACTTTAATACTAGCAACACCGGTGATTCTTATGGCAAGACTGTGTGCATCGTGTTATCGGTTAAGCAGAGTTCCCACACAGCGTTTCGATATGCCATCCACCCGATCCCTTCGCCACGCGGCGACTGCGACGCGACTGCGACACGACGCCGCACGAGCACCGCTACTACCACTCTCAACACCCATACAGTTGTGAACAATTTAACTTAACTTTTACACAAAAGATCATTGTATTCAGTCTATGGCTTAGTTAAATCTGCTGCAAAGTAGCTGTGGTGGTTTAGAAACAATTTGATAGTGTAGCGATAGGGAGTATCTCGTTGTGTGTAGCGGTAATGCGACAGCAGCGTGGCGGGGTGTGGCGCATGGTGGCGCGGTGTGGCGCGGCGTGGCGGCGCGTGGCGCGGGTGGCGCCTAGCCCGAGGTGGGCGCGACGTCGGTCTCCGCGCGCGCCGTCTTGTTCTGTCGCACCATCTCCGCACGTCGCTCCTGTTGACGACGTGCCATCTTAGATGCATTTAAAACACATAAACAACAATATAATATTACAAATAGGCATCAGAAAACCTATTTTCATAATTATAATAGTATTTCGTAGGATATTCTAAACCAGAAGCTGCAAATAACAGATGAATCACAAGCAAGTTTTTGGTTCAATCCTTAAGCGGTATTTACCAGCATGGTGGACTGGGCCTAAACTCATCTGAACGAAATAAAAAAACCTTCATTAACCACCACCAAACAGCGGACAATCGTAACAAGGGGGCGGTCGTCCCGGGCACGGAGTGTAACTTCAAGGCCCATAGCCCGTATACGAGTGAGCTATTTAGGATAGCGAGGTAACATGAATCAATGTGTGTGTATGTGTGTGTGACTTTAATTTTTCCTTTCCCTATTCCCATAAAGAAAACGCACCTCCTTCTTAACAAAGTCAAGTTTTCTCTGCATCTCCTTCTCCCGGTTGATCTCGGCGGCGGTGAGCTTGCTCTCGATGTCCTTCGTGATCTCCTCCACCTTAGCGGACACCGCCGACCGCGCCTCCGCCAGTTTTAGGTTCTACGCGCCATTTGACCAATGATACGAATAAAAGAAAAGAAAAAACAAAAATAAAACACATGCGTGGATGAATGAAACTGTAGTATGGTGAAGCGAAACCAGTCAAAGCCATTGGTGTCTTGCAACAAGTTAGGGACATTGGGAGTGGTCAAATACTTGGAAACGATCAAAAAGTCATGTTTTATTAGATTGCTATAGCAGCTCAGTTAGTACCGATCAGACGATCGAAATGTAAGACACAAAAATATCGATGTCACTATATCCTTCAATTACAGGGAACCATAATTTCTAACGTGCAGATGTATATTAAAAAACTGTAATCGGCATTATAAAATTTGATTTCATTAATTTGTTAATTGATTGGTTTGGCTTCAGTGACATTTCATGCTCGATAAACTGAAAGGGGGAAAATCTTAATGACTAAACAAAAATAGTAAAACATAGTGAAAACATCAAAAGTAAAGCATTCCATGAAAAGGATCATCTGAATATAAAGTGTAATAAAACTGAGTACCAAATAAAATCAATGACATGATGTATTTAAACGAAGAACAAATTTTCTTCTCCAGAATTTTAACTTCCCTTGTCATAGTTTTTACAACTCTTCTGCTAGATTTACCGAGACGTGTCAGTCTAGAACATATTTATAATACCTATGTTCGTCAGTTCTTTGTAGTCCCGCTATCCATGATGTCAATGAGCTGACAATAAGCGGCCTTTAAAAATCACCATTTCCCCCAATCCCTGCTGAGCGGTCATAGTGTATCACACTCACATGGTTGCGCAGCTTCTCCTTCTGCTCGGCCTCGAGCTGCAGGCGGCGTTCGGCGGCCTGCTGCAGCTTCTCCTGGATGGCGCTCTCCAGCTGCTGGAAGCGCTCCTGGTTGCCGGCGCGCACCTTGCGCACCTGCTCCTCCTGGAAACAAATCGTGCAAGTTATTAAGTGTGGACAAGCAGCTCCGAAACGTTTATTTATGAGCTTAATCTGGCAAACAGGCTGGCGGACTCACTATAAGTAGTTACGGTCGCCTGAGGCAATGAGTATAAGTAGAAGATTTTGACGTGGGTAAGTGTTCAATTTATATTTAGACTGGTTACTCACATGTTCACGGAGACGCTCGATCATCTTCTTGATGTTCTCGTCGCGCTTGTCGGCCGCGGTGGTGAGCTTCTCCTCAATAGCTTTGTGCACTTCTGCTGTCTGCTGCTCCAGAATCAACCTGGTCAACAACACCAATTGATCAAGTAGCTGCCACATTTTTACGTATCCTTTTAAGTATTGGATCATTACGAAAAAGATTTAGGTCTTTAACTTTGTTTAGTAAAATGTACACTACAAATAGAACTACGAATACACTACGAATAGAATTATTGAATGCGAAGTCGGCGTTAAGAAATACTGTAAAATTCGAATCCACACAGCTATCCTATTAAACTGCGAGACGTAAAAATCGACACTAACAAGAATAAAATCAAGACTTCATTCCCAAGCCCTGGCGGCGGCACTCGGCACGTACTGTCTACCGAAGCAACTTCAGCCCTATGAAAAGGCGTCCCTATCTCTTCAGGTCATCGAGCCCTCGACAACATCTCAGTAACCGAAACCGTGTCTTCAATCTGCCTCGTCTCACTATCACTGACTCGAGCATGACGTGTGTGTGACGTAGTCACGACCTACACTACACGTATCCCATCTTCTTTGTGCATAACCCGGTCAAGAGGGAAACTGCTCCGGCGAATAATGACCCGTCTCCACCGAGGCTCATCTTCATCTTGTTCTATAAATATGAAGGTTAGTTTTGCTTGACCTCTTATTCGTAGATTGGGACGGCTTTTTTCGGTAACTTTCTGATTTCTTGCGCCTACTATCAATGTTCTTTTCTAATATAATTTTACTCGTACCAATTACTTCAAAATACAATTTAAGATTAAAGAAGTTTTATTTTCTTTCTCAGGGTCCCCCGCTCAGCCAATAATTTAAAAAATCCGCATCTACTTTTTGGTTTTTTAAACTACCTACTACTTATATTAATATAGTCGGTCAGTTTTATATAAGAAGGTAAGTAAGAAATCCGCGGAATCTAAAGACGTCTAGGCACAAAATATGCAAAGAATGATGTTACCGGGCAGAAATGTTAAATTGACCAAAGTGAATAAATCTGCAACAAATCCACTCAACGCATAAACGTACCTGGTCTTTTCAACGCCCTCAAGATGGTCCTTCAGACGAGCGCGCAGCTCGTTAATGTACGCCTCGCGTTTCTCTTCGTGCGAGTCCATCTTGGCGTCCAACGCTTCCTTTGTGGTGACGATGAAGTTGTTGGTCTGCTCGCTTCGGATGCGCGACGCCTCTTCAATCTTGACCATCTTTTGTGCGATCGCTGCCATCCTGCTGGCTTCCAAGCTCTGAAATATATGAAATTTGGAACATTTTGTTGCTTTCACCCAATTACTAGTTTAAAATAAGTAAATATTTCTCTTTTTTCACACACAACATCGGCTAGCAAAGCATTTATGATAGACGTTGGTTCGAACTTAGGAAACGTTAATGTTGACATAATATGTGGATAGCCTGCATATTTAGTTCATTAGCTCTTTCATTACTCACACGTCTCCTTTCCTCAGCAGCCTTAAGTTTCTCCTGGATCTCCTCGACGGAGGGGGTCTTCTCGGGCGAGTCAGCACGTCGGGGCACCGGCACGCCTACAGGCTCCGCGAGGATCACCTCGTACGCGAGACCACCCTTGGACATCTCCTGGCAACGGATTTCGGTAGCTGCAAAACAGTTACTACATATTACACGCTGATTTCAACTATAGATGTTTTTGTTTAGCTCAACTGTATGTTTATATACGATCTATTGATGTAACAGAATTTGTATATATAGTCTTGACCGCCAAAAATGACACCCTCAATACCGTTGGGGTGTCGAACACGTAAGCACAAAACTACGAGTACAATAAAGCGTCAACAAAAGAAATTAAGAAATAAACGTTAAAAGTAAAAGAAACTATACAATTTACTTTATTGAATGTAATTAGAAAATCAAGGCCTTCTTTAAATGGACCAGGTGATTGTTTTAAGCACAATAAACATAAATATAAGCGGTGTTCTGTGCAGACAGAGATTTACGGTGGCAATAAAAGGTGAACAATATTTGCTCGACACCATTAAATTTAATTAGCGGTGAGTTCCTCGTGGAATAATGGCTGGAAAAAAGCCATTCGCCACCTATTGTTTCGAGAGATTCATCTCTATAATGAGTGTCTGCCCTATCTCGCCAGCGAGACAACGTCACGTACGGTCTTACTTCATAACCAAAATTAAGGATTTTTTTCCCTTTTTGTATTGTGAAGCTGAAAATGGGAAATTAACTAAGTTTTTAAAACATATTTACTAGCTTTAATAATATTGCTGTCTCATAAATAACGTATATTTTGTTAAAAGCCTCAATTCTACGTTCTCAATCGTACAACTACTTTACTATACTTTGCCTTTCGATTTCTATTCAAACTTTAATTAATTTATTGATTTACCTATATTTCTTAACTCTGAATATTATATTGTGCATTTAGTATTGGCCTTTCCAGAAATAGATTTGATACAGAATGTATCAGAATAGATTTGATACAAAGACTGCTCATAAATCTTTCCCTTTGCGACCAAGCGCTACACTGTTTTGTCTCCGGATGTAATACCATTTTCGCTCTTACAAGGCACCGATTACAGCCTACAGTTGGATGCGTTTGCAAACAGACAGGCAGTAAGTCATGATTACGAAGCGCAATTAGAGTAACAGACAACGACAAAGCCCAGAAAATATCACCGATTTGGACAAATTACCTACCTCGTTATTCAGGTCCTGTAAATTATATATTAATCTTATCAGAACACAACAATTCAATTAAAACAGTCATTCAGTCATTGTTGGAACCTTGGCCCATAATTTCGGGATTTGTAACACTCTAAACACGAGACAGCGGTGGTTTATTAATGCGGATCGCAAGGTCGCCTCATTAGATACCGGCAGCCGGATGAAAGGAGGCTATTACTGTTGACTTATAGCAAGGAAGCCACCCCGCGCCCGGCGGATGAGTCATACCGGTATTGCACTTGGGTGTCGTATACCTTTCTGCATTACTGTACAGGAGTTATATCCCGCAGACGGTGTATTTGTAATGCGAGGTACCTACGCCGAATATGCTAGCGATATGGATTCTCAAACAAACATAAAAGATATTGCTTTTGATATTGGTTCTCTGTCTGGCTTCTTTATTTGTGATGAAATACTCGTATTTGCTGTCGGATATAAAAGGGACATTGGAGTAACAAAACATAAAACAAAAGGAAAAAAGCGAGCTCTAGAAAACGTAACAACAAAACATACGATAAAACAAACGAGTGAAGAGAAATCTTAGTAACACGCTCTAGAACTTACTGATAAATTTGACTTTTTTGGGCTGCTTAGTCCTCGGTTTGCCGACTGGTTTCTTCACTGGCGCCGTGCGTCGGTGTGCTAAATAAAATTTGTATTCCATTAGATTACGCGTACTTAGCTTCGCCGAATGCTTGTCGAGACAATATAGCCCAATGACTTGGTGTAACTTATCATAAAATTGCACATTATTCCACAAAATAAGATTATGCCGCAGCATCAATGTAATGAGAGTTTATAAATTGTAACCGCAACCACAAAATACGATCGCAATTTCCAAGTGAAACTGGCTGTTCCACCACGTAGTTTGTTGCGAAGGGAAACTTGACGTTGTTAATTAACTTTTAATTAAATTCGTAGCTTAAGACAATATTAGTTTTAATTTACATCCCGAACCGCGTTTTCGTTGTAATTCACGCGGTGCTCTAGACGTAACAAAGCTCGATTAGAATGTTTGTTTAGTGCTAATTTGACGGCCGAGAAGGTATAACCAATGTAATTTTACATTCATCCAACAGACTTAATTGTCGATTGGAACAACTCGAAACAACGATTACCGTTCCGATAACGACAGAGATCCGAAGGGGTGTTGCGGACGCGACCGACGCGTCACCGCGCAATCAACATTACTTTTCCCTACAGACGGCGACAATAGAAAAGCTATTCTGGTCGATTCGGTCAAGCTAATGTTTATTCAACAAACATTCAGAGTATTCAGACTCATATTAATGAAAGAGTGGCGATCGAAGCTCGCGTGACTGATGCTATCGATCGCATGATGTGGTGTATTAAAAACTAGTCACCGAGTACCACATGTTAGACGATAGCGCCATTAACGGTAGTTGACGATAGCCATCAAACTTTTAATGGAAGTAATTTTTAGCGCTAGACACCGACCTAAGAGCACTTACTTAAGAGCAAAAACGCAAATTTCATTTGATCAATTGACCAAGAGGAATAAAACAAGAATTGCACAAAAACAAATTTTACCCAGCGCTTGATTAAAACATGAAAAAATAGGGTCGCGGCAGAAGTAAATAAATTGTCATTTGGAAGACGGCTCTGGTATATATCAGGGAGCAAGCCGTGAGGGGCAATAGTTGTGAGGTAATAAGGCGACGGCAAGACAGCCCGAGATGAGAGGCCGGTACGTGAGGGGAATAGGCGAATGGGGAAATTTCCCCGCAAATACGGATAATCCCTACGGCGACACTAAGTCCTGGTTTACACGGCAGACTATCTGGAGACAGACATCAAGAGGGCGAATACGGGCAAACTTGACGAGTTTATAATTTGTTGCGTCGGGCACTTCTTGCTGGGGATGACGTGTAAATTGTGTAATAAATCCCCATTATTATATAGTACATCCAGAAGTAAAGGAAACATAAGTTTTAATTCTTTTCCACAAACATAAGTAGTCACCACTAGCTCGTTTATAATAATTAATATTAAAGTCCCAAAGCGTAGGCGCATATTGATTAGAAGAAAATCTTCATTTGACTTTTATGTTACTAAAATATGGAAAACCTAACTACAATACAGAATTGAAAGAAACACTAATCTAACATATCCATACGCAGTTCACCGATGCAAAGTTTGGAAAGCTGGCATCACAATGCAGTAGAATCCAACTTACGTCACTGACCCACCGGCGCCACTACACACACGTGCTACAGAATATACAATAAATACTAATGCGGTCTTAAACTGAAACACTGCGGCTTAGGCCAAAGACCCGCTAATCCTGGTTTACAGTTGTCAACTCGAGTCTGTTTGAATCCGTTAACCACAGCTGCAGTTGGCTTCATGTTACTGAAAGTATTTTATTTACCTACACCCAACCTATATAATAATATGACTTATTTTGAATAATGTATTTGCTTATTTATCTATTCGAATAAAAAGCGATGGTAATTTTATTTACAAGTACAAAAGAAACTCTTAAATTTTCGAAGACACCGAACCATTATTCAGAGGAGAAGACAAACGAGAAAAGTTTTTAATGCTTGGCGCTGACATCAAAACAAGAGACGTGATGACAACCAAGAATAATAAATGAGCTGTGTCGTGCTCGAAGCCCACCGAGCGTTTGATTGAAAAGTTTGTTCAAAATATTAAACAAAAGTTCGACAGGCCAATAAATGGACATTAACATAAGCAAGCATCGAGTCATAATGTTAAGGAATAAAAAATCCACAGCAAATATAAATGTTTCATGCAAAAGTAACAACTGAAAGGGAGGCCGCCAGCCCCTCCGGCGCCACACGACACGACATGAAAACTGATAATATATTTAAAGCAGGCTTTAAAACTCGCGAGGGGAGAGCAGTAAGCAAATTTACAGCCTTTGGGAATACCAACGTTGCTGTGCGAGAGGGTTTATCGAATTTAACGATAAAAGTAAGTGTGAAACCTTAACCAAAATATGGCATCGTGGTATTTATATTAATGTAAAACTGTTCTACATTATGTCCCAGAAAAATATTCTAAAGAACAAACCCGCCGTAAAATAAGACAATTACTCGTTACGGGTGGGGAAATGTGGGTATCAAATTTGAAAATACACAAATTCAAAACCCTGAGACCCCTCAAGACACTAATTCGTGACATTAATGACAGATACGAGTAAGAAGGATTTTATCACAATGACATGTTATTATTACGACTAGAATACTCTCTCAGCTGAAACACAAGTTTAGGCCGTAAAAAGTTCGTAGGTACATCGTGAAGGTTCGTGAGGCACGCGAGGCGCGGACCCGCAATGCATCACTGAGACATCGTCATGGCGCTCCGATCTCTAGCTCAATCAATCCAGAAGGGTTCTTTACTGTAATATCCATTTATGGTAAAGGATCTAAAAGATCAAATAGTAATTACGTAAGTTGATAAGCTAATGAGGTATCGTATAAAGATAATAACAAATGAGAATTAAGAAAATTTTAAAGCTTAATTAAAGCAATTAGTTGTTTTTATTTAAAGATGAGAGTAACGTGACAGCCCTTACAATAAAAACAAATAATGTCATAAACAAATCATGGAAGGCGTGAAAGACGTTGATGGCAATAACGAACCGAAAACTCGTGTCACACCCGGTGAGATCAAAAGGGGTGCTAAACTTGTTGAGCCAATTAAATTCATTGTACCTCCGCACCCTCGTCAATTATGTCATCACTAACCCCAAACATCTCTTCACAATGGGATGTTAACAGTTTAAACACAAATACCACAACTTTATGCAAATCGTCATCTAATCATGTTGCTTATTGTAGTAGATGTAATGAGTACGTCGAAAAAATGTAAATAAAAAGCCCTACAAGAACCTTATTAATATGATGAAGGGGAACGTAAAGATGATTATGTGACGTTTGCGTGCGTGGAATTAATAAGGCCCGTAATATGTGACGACAACGTCGTTTTCACCAAAAGCGCCATTATATGCGAAATATTTAATTATAATGCAAACGAAATCACATTTCATATTCACGAATGATGTTCGTTAAAGAGAAATGGAGAATATTAAAATAAGAGTATGTAACCAACCGATTTCAAATTCAAAATCAATATTAAAGTTTCTAAAGGAACTTGAGAAACTCATTTTACATACAAGACTGAACAAAATGGTGGATACATACGAGTAGGTATGTGGGGTTTTTAGCTCAAAATGGTTGGCATTATGCAGTAATGTTTAATCAATAAGTCTGGCGAAGCCGACACACAACCGTGTTGGCTCGTGTTGTTAAAGCACCAGTAATTTGAATATCTGCAATACAGTATCACATTGAACTAAAATTAACTTTTCAATCGTATACAAAGTATCAGTAAATTATTCTGAAAAAGTTACGTGCAACATTTTATGTAAATGTACTGAAGATTTCACAAAGTACTAGAAGAGTTTTAGCAGTTTGCGACAGGGTAGACGATAACGTATTGATTATCAATATATTTTTATCCTTTTTTAATAGGCTCCTTTCATTCAAGCCTAGCAATGACAATGGCAAAGACATGATAGAACTCTGAAGCCGGCTTTCAGTGCGTCGCCGGCCGGCTACGCCTCGCTGGATACGACAATGAAGGGCTAAGCCTCTTTTCAGCTCAACGGGGATCTCCGGCTTCCGTCGCCTGTTGAGCGAGTCGAGGATGTCGGGCCGGTTGTTCACCTCGGTGTACTCCAACGAGCTG
>DWQL01000105.1:0-20507 GCA_018231265.1 Noctuana haematospila | reverse complement strand
ACCGTTTGACAATTGTTTGAAGTTAATCGTAAGTAGTTATTGCAATCCATGGACCACCAAGGCCAACCTCAAATGGGAGAAAACACCTATCCGAGATCATATATGAGAAAGAAAGGAAGAAACATTTATTTACTACAAATATAAAGGCGTTACTACTCATGAGGATTGGGAGGTCACATTAAATATAATGTGACCAGTAGAAACCCTCCTCAACTTAAGCACAAGTACTTGCCACAGCCACATATAATAATCTCCTGCGTACTAATACTAAATCAGCTGGTAACGCCTCAGTAGGAAGATCATCCAGATGGTGCAGACGGAAGTGATTGACGTTAGGCTAAAGCTATACTGCATAGTTTGTTATTTTCCGCCGGCTTTTTTCTCCCGGCCTTCCTTAGCCAAAAGGGCGCCTAAATCCGATGCGGTGTGTATGTGTGTGTATGGGTGTCTGCGTGTACGCACCACGCCGGGGATGTCGCGCTTGAAGTTCTCGACGATCTCCTGCTTCTTGCGGCGGCGCGCCTCCTCGTGCTTGTCGACGCGCGCGTCGCCCAGCTGCGCCGCCACGTCCTCCAGCGCGGCCTGCAGCGCCGCCGCCGCGCCGCGGCACGACCCCACGTCCGCCTGCACACGTACACGCGCACAATGAGCTTTCTTTACTATATTATCTACGTAATCAATATAAAAGAGAAGGTCTTTTATTTATTACGTGAAAGTTTTGATGTATGGACGTAATATGTCCTAAATTAGCCCCTTGATGGCAAAAACAGAATTGAACGAACCTTGACTTGATAAGTTTGTTTACCAAATTAACATATAAAACATCCAAATTACGGATTTCTAAATACATCGAAATATGTGTTTAGAAATCCGTAAGATACAACGCAAATATTTTTTCTCTCAAGTGTATTAAAAACGACTAAGCTCAAGTAGTGTTCAGTTAAATAGGGCTTCAACAAACCTGCAGCTCGGCGCGCAGGCGCTTCTGCTCCTCTAAGGACTGCTCCGAGCTCTTGATGTGCTCATTTAATTTTTCCACTCGCTTCATCGCTTCGTTTCTCTCGTGGCCCTATAAATTTAGAAAACTGTTTTCTAACACATTAATTCAAATGCACTACACTTTATTAAAGTGTAGCTTGGCATAAAATTGCATAAAATTACTGCACTTCAAAATTGTATACTTAATACAAATTTAAAACTTATATGTTTTTCTCATGGATGCTATTGTCAGGTCAGAACGGGAAGCACCAGCTTTCAAATTAAAAAAATCCAAATCGGTTCATCCAGTCAAAAGTTCTGGGGTAACAAACCTAAAAAAATATAGTCGAATTAAGAACCTCCTCCTGGGAATGGGAAGTGGGAAGTGAGAATAAGTATGGGAATGTGGGAATACCTTCTGCCGGTGCTTGTTCTCGAGCTCGCCCTTGCGGCGCATCTCGTTGTCGAGGCGGTCCTGGTCGGCCTTCTGCTCGCGGTTCACGGAGTCCAGCTCCTGCAGGTAGCGCGCCGCCTGCCGCGACGCCTCCATCTTCAGCTCCTCGTACTCGCGGATCTACAACGCAACACACACACACTTAGAAGGGCGAGACTACAATGCTAAAAAGACAAGAAATTGAATAAAACCATATTTACCTACTTTTTAGTAAGTTAATAAGTATTGAATATAGAATTTTATGGAATAAGTATTATGACAGAGCAGTTAACGCAGTTGGTTTTTTACGAACAATGTATGGCAACAGATTCAATATTACGAGTATAAAGATTCTCATAATTCTCAAGTTTCTCAGAAGTAAAAAAATATATTATTTTGTGGCAAATTGTGTATGAATTCGATGACTACAACATGCAGTATCACAACACCAACGTAAAGTGTTGTTGAATATTATAATTAGTTAATGTAACGAAAAAAAGGTATTTTAATATAAAGAAGCGTATACGAACTTGGGCCTCCTCCAGGTGCACGTCGGCGCGGCTGTGGCTGGTGCCGACCACGGTCTGCTCCCACGCCGCCTTCTGCTCCTCGATTAGGCGGAGCTCCTCTTCTAATTTTCTGGTGACAAGGAATACTTGGTGTATTGCAGACAGCTGCAGACAAAATTGATTCATACCAGACCATACAGATCATGCTGATGCATCTTTATTCATGCTCGAACTGATGAATCCAGCGTGTAGTTAAACCAGTTTCTCCTATATGGTTTACTAGTTCACCCGGTAAACTTATACCTAAAAATCTTCCTCTTGAATCACTCTATCTATTGCTGAAAACTACATTAAAATCTGTTTCGTAGTTTAAAATATCTCAGCAAACAGAACAAAGACAGACAGACCTACTTCATTTTCTACTGTTATGAAGACAAATGAGTTTGGCCTTAGTTTGGTTAGGAAAGAACGACTTTAGGAAACAGCGACTTAGGCATATAATAATGTCTTCTAATATATAGTTAAGTTACCTGATGTCAGCCTGGTGCGCCTCGTGAGCCTTCTTAGCTTGCTCCAAAGTCTTAACGGCACTCTCCAGCTTCTTCTGTGTGTGTGTGACCCGCTCCTTCGCCTTGATGAATGTGGGACGCTTCTTTGAAATCTCTGCTTCCTATAAACATTAAAGAAACCGTTCAAGATTTCTTCAAAAGCTTTTGACTTTTGACATGACTTATTATAATTCTTACTCATTGTTAACTTTTTTTTTCTAAGTTGTGATTTGTTACTTTACTATTTTAATTGTTACCTGCAATAAGCTCATGCCTGTTCTATTGACCAAACAAACAAAAATACAACCAGTATTTTTGAAATGACTAAACATACAATATTTTCAGATTATAACCTATATTTCCTGATCATTATGCTAAAACTAATATTCTGTATACAAAATTCCTATTGTTGTTAACACATACCACTTCCCTGATGTCCTGCTCAATCTTGGCGACCTCTCGTTGAGCGGTGCCAGCTTCTTTCTTCTTTTCCTTCAAGGCGTCCTCTGCCTTCTGTCGCTTCTTCTCTACCTTGGTGAGCTCCTGCTGCTTGTGCCGCAACTCCTCCTCGCTGGATTTGATGTCCTTCTCATTGTGGTACAGGTGGAACAGTGTCATCTCTACTTTTTGTTGTTGCTGTGGAAAATTGTATTGTATATTTTTCTAAAAGTTAGCAGTGATGAATGCACTGAGCTACACACAAATTACCCAGAACAATTATTAGTGACCAAAACACAATAAAAAATTATTTCACAGAATCAAATTCTTACCAATTCTTCTTTTAACCTAGTATACTTTTCAGCTTCTTCTTTTTCAAACTTGGCCTCCTTGCGCTCGGCAGCTACTCCCTTCTTCTTTTGGTATGAGAACTGGGCTTCTTCGTCAGCTCGATTCACTTCTGCCCGACACGCTTCGTATGCCTCCTTGAGGACACCAGAACTGCAAAATTGTTTTATTATTAAAAAGGAGGAGGTTCTCAATTCTATTGTATTTTTTTATTTTTATTTAAATAAAGATTAACTATAATATATACAAAATCGGAAATGTCGTATACATAATATCCTTATTTAAATACTTCAGCAATTATGGTTACATACTGGCATAATAAAAATTAACAACTTAACCACTCTTTGATGTTTCCTCTGCTTCGCTTAAAGGTTGACTGGTAGAGAAAGCTTATAGTATTAAGTCTACTTCTATACCATATTAAAATTTTTAGAAATAAATAATAATAAACGTATTACTTGTATATATTATGTTATATCTCTGCAGTATATGTTACAAGTTTTATAAGAAATCTCACAATATTTGATTCATCAAACAGAACTAGAAACACTAACCCACTAATTTCCTCAAACAATGCAGTTCTCTCCTTAGGGTTCTTCATGGCGATGCTCTCCACAGCTCCTTGGAAGACCAGGAAGTTCTTTGCCTTTACATTGATGCCCAGTTTCTCCAACTCAGCTAAATAGTTGCTCACTGACACCGACTGAAATAATGCAATATGGGATTTTATTCAATTTATCTTCAAAATGAATTGAGACCATGCAAACTGCATGTTAGTTACCATACTTTAGAATGTAATTTCAAGGAGTTTCAACGAGTAAGAAGATAAAAAATAATAATAAAATAATTTAAAAGACAGATTTTATCAAACATTTTAATGATGATTTAGTATTATAATTAGTGAAACCTTTTCTTACCTGTCCATTAATTTTATGTTCCGAAGACTGTCCAATGACTGACCTTTGAAACAGCTTCTCGGTCAAGTCTTCAAGAACAAATGTGGCAGTTACAGAGGCACTAAAAATAATATGTACAAACATTTGACATAGATATTAAAATTATTCATGATATATAACAAAACCTGCTTAATCCCATGTACTTCTCAGGAATTCCCAACTAGTTTTTAACTGTACCTACTGAGGTTCACTTCATGAGCTCCCTGGTTCACAGCATGGTTGCACGTGAGTTAGCATTTTATTAAATATCATGTATTACGAAACACTACAAATTCACTAAGAAACTTAAAATGGTGATGTGACAAATAGTACAAAGTAGAGAGCAGAAAAGATGTAGGTTGTGAGAAGTGACCACAAAAACGAATAGCGAGCCACTTGAGTTTAGATCAATAGTAATTTTCGTATTTTTATTCACATATAAACTTGAGATAATTTCGGATGCTCGAGATTGTTAAATTGCTCTTCAGTCAATAATTATAATTACATGTTCCCATATCAGTCATGTAAATTATAAAAAAAATTATGAGATACATTAAAGTACCTTCTAGAAACTGGCTTGTTTATAGATGCCCCATGAATCAAATCACTGAGACGCTTTACACGCAGCAATGACGTCTTCTCACCCATCACAAAGCTCACAGCATCCATAAAGTTTGATTTTCCTGGAAGCCACAATATCAAATTTATGTGTATTCATAAACACACCGTTTTTCGACCACGGCTAGGGGTCGTGCTAGGGCGCTAGTAGCTATCTAGCAATATGTATAATAAAACCAGGATACGGACGCTACCTGATCCATTAGGTCCCACAACAGCAGTGAAAGACTTCAGAGGTCCTATACGATGATGCCCCCGATAGGACTTGAAGTTTTCCATATCAATATATTTTAAAAACGCTGGCATTATCACGACTTAATTACAGATCTCGATTACTATACGAGAATGAATGCAAGATATGCATGTCAAATACGTCGTTGAAAATGTAATTGTAAGAGTTTTGGACAAATAAGTAACTATTAACTAACTCTCGGCGCCAAACAAAACCTTTCCATCAATTCCATCCAGATCAGACAGACAGATCAGTGACATCTTGACAATTGACGTGACATGTCATGAAATTGACATTAGTGTGATCAGTCAGTGTCACACATAACGCAGATCTAAGCTTAGAGCACAGACTACTTAGATATACTACCTACTAGGTAGGAGTTAAAAGTCTAATGGCATGGCTAAATGGCGTCTGTCTGTTTATAAACATAGACTAATATAGAACTAACACAAACTAACATTATGTTTGCCAGAATTGTCAGCAGCTTAATGCTCTGTGATTGTCAGTGACATTGGTATGTCATCTGTCAATGCTATTACGCGGCTCACGCCTAACGCTAGTCACAGCTGTCAGTGTTGTCCTGTCACTGCTTACTGACAACTCTGACAAGTGAAGTGACACCCCAGTCTCAACTCTCAACCCAACAACAGAACAACTCCCACCAGAAAAAAAAGACTGGTTGAAAAGTTATCGTTTCACTCATACATTGTTATATTTACAAAACTACTTTAACAGACATTGTTTTGTTTAGTTAGAGTACTTTGAATATGGCCAGCTAAGTGTTGTGAACACTGGCTAGCATGACTGGTGACCAAAGCCCCGGCAGTCCCTTGGACCTAACAGATCGCGAACAAGCAGTGCTGATGGATCCCATCGACCACGAACGTGCCAGATATCCGTACTGCATTGTCTGGACGCCGATACCAGTCCTAACGTGAGTAATCATTTTAACCTTGTAGCTATGTACAATAGTTATATACCTACTTAATTACAATGTTTTGTGATCATTAAATGAATTACAATAATTATTACGCAATATAATTATCTAATTTATAAGGGCGACTTATTAAACTAAGAAGATAATTAATAATTTAGCTTTAAAATTCACATTTTTGTGAGTTGTTTAATATAATATACTAACGACCCGCCCCAGCTTCGCACGGATGCGATGCTGATACTAAATACACTACAGGAAAACTGTGAACGAAAGTAGAAAGTAGAAAGCTTTTTATACTATGTAGTGATTTAGTAATGGTTTAATTTCAGATGGTTATTCCCGTTTCTTGGACATATGGGAATCTGTACATCCAGTGGAGTAATCAGAGACTTTGCTGGTCCATACTTTGTATCTGAAGATCTAATGGCATTTGGGAATCCCACTAAGTACTGGCAACTATCTCCTCAAAAGGCAACCAATGGCCAGGCCGGCTGGGATGCAGCTGTTGCAGAGGCTTCAGAATGTTACAAGAAAAGGATGGTAAATTGGATTAATTACCTAACCATTTAACCATTGGCAATGCTAGGATGTTTTTCAGGCCTACAGGCTGAACTGAACTTTCTTTAATTTTATTACTCCAAAGATTGGTGAAGAATTAATAGCAATGCCAAAATTTTTTATTTTAGCAGATTAACTTGATCTTAATAAACTATAACATCCTTTTTTTCTATATACATATATTTCAGCATATAATATTTTATGACAACTGTCACTCGCACGTTGCCAAGGCTCTCAACATCATGAGTTATAACGGGTGCAAAAACTGGAACATGGTCAAACTGGCTCTCTACATGATACCCTACTCAAAATATGTTAGGTAAGTTTAATATTTACACTTCAAGCAGAACTTGTTAATTAATAATCATATTAATAATTCATTAAATGTTTTCATAATACCTTTTCTAAATCAAGGCCAGCATGAGTACTTAGCTAACATACTGTCAAAGTACTGTTTAATTGCCTTCAAAATAATGATTTTAATTAGTTGTCTGTGTTTTTTTCCAGTTGTTGTGGATTTTTGAAGACGTGGCTGCCTTTTTGCATCATTGTTGCGTTTTTGTTTGGGTTGGCAGCAATTATTTAAATCTGAATATGTTGTTAGTTACCTGAAAATAATTTTTATGAATTTTGGGAGACTGAATGTGAATGAAACTTCTCTGCCTGAGACACTTGAAGCGGAAAGCATCTTATTTGTATGTAAATGTTGGGTTGAATAGTTGTCATTAACAGAATGTTTTGACTCACAGTCCACTTTCCAATAATGTTTGAAATGAGTAAGGGGGTAAAGGGCATATGACAAGATATAATAGTCATTTGATCCAATTAATGTCTTTGATTACTATTCTAAAGTACTGAAGAATATATTTGGAGAATTCTTTGTGTAGGTAAATATTTTTTACAATTCCTATTTTGTAATACTCTGCATGTACCTACTGTAACTTCTAGACAGAATTAAATGGCATAATATAGATAAATATTGGCTGCTACAAATATGGTTGTTTTCTTATTTTGTTGCAAGTCTTTAATTAACATAAGGAAATATTGTTCTAGTTGCTCAATATACAACCACAAGGAAGTTTTCCAGATAGTCATTTTTATATGTGATTGTATACATTTATTCAAAACTAAATAGATTTATTAATTGTAATAACATTTACTTATTATTCTTAAAAAAGTAACATTCCTGAATGTATGAAGGTTTCTTACAAATTAAAAATTACAATAATAAAATACTTTTCTTATATATTTTAGAAAACTAGTTGCTAAAAAATAGCAAAATAGCTATAGATTTGTTTACAGGATGTGTCTTGTTAGTTTGTTATGTTTTTTGTTATTGATGTAATAAGTAAAACAAAGTTTTTACAATTCTTATAGTTTATTCTGTCAATTTTCCTTGAAATTGTATTATAATATTATCTATTTATTAAAGTTTATGCCTCTGACATTGCCTCATTGTATTTACGAGAAATAGCTCTTAGTACTCTTAGAACATTGTAATAAAAAAAATGGTTACCAGATTATAGTAGGCAAACAAATAAAAATGTGCAAAAAGCCAAATATATTTTAACTAACATTATACATAACATTATATTATTAAAATGCAGTAGTAGATTCAGTTTATCTGATTAACCCTAGACAGGCTGGCAATGTTTTCCAATCCTATACAATATATTTGATGCATGAAATTACATTAGAAAAACTTAAAATATACATAATCATTTTTATCCCAATCTTTCAGTGATCCTTATTTTGAACAAATACAAATATATTTTTTCACATTATTGGTAGTTTTTTAGATTTCCTACTTGTGTACAACACTACCAATAATACATACACTGACAACTCACTGATTCATTGTAGAACTGTAGAACTGTAGATTCATTCTTATGTAGACAGTAGAGTATTTGTACTAGATACACAAATTAACCTGCAGTTATAAAGTTAAAAATAATCTGATTTCATAGAGTAGTTGTAACACTATAATATTTTCTTAAATCTATAATATATTAGTAATTTAATTTTTAATTTAAAAGAAAAAAAAGTTGGCAAACATATTATGTAATATTAACTAGCCAATGGAGCCAGGGTTAAGTCACACTTAACTTAGCATGTTAATACCTAGATTTAATCTACATGTTAAATTTTATCTAAAATATTAGGTCTACAAGCAGCCATTCCCAATGTGTAAACTCCAGACATAGAACAACATCAGACAGAGGTTTTACGAAGTCCTTATTGGCATTTCATTTTTGCAATACATATATCCTTTTCACAATAAATTACTTATAAAGTATAGAAAAGGACTAATAGATTTTTCTTTTATATATTGTGCCCAATCATAGATAGATTAAATATTGGGAATGGTCATAAGAAATTTTAAATCTTATACACAATATAGAATACATTTTTCTATGATAGCAAATTTCTTAAAATTATTACTATACAATAAATTATTTTCTAGTCTAGATTGTAATGTGATTTTCTTCAGGGCATAATAACCATTAAATGTTATAATCCCTTTTATACAAAAATTGGATTTCTTAACAATTAAACAATGTTGTGACATTCAGAAATATATTGATGTGACCAAATTGGCTTTTCACTTTTTATCCTGGGGGCTTAGTGTGAGTTTTGACAGTTTACGAACACATAATCAAGTCAAAGAATGTATCATATACTTGGCATGTTCTTGGGCTAATATTAATTATGCCTCTTGTATGTAGATATTTGTACATACTATGATTAAAGTAGGTTTACATAGGACCAAGAGTCATAATAAACTAGTTGAACCCACTCCTATTGCCAACCTCATACTGTGAAGTCTTATGAATATGTTCTAGTTTTAGTTCTTGCCGTACATGCTAGGGGCGCAGCTAGCCAATGTATGGAGAAACTTAATCGAATTACATTGTATATAAAGTAATAACTCGTACTTGAAATTTTGAATATTATTATTAGATATAAAAGTGAAGTATGAATGCCATTTATAAGCTAAGGGACAGCTTCTACCAGGAAATAAAGTTCATGTGTCTGCTATTACCAACTGTTGATAGTACAAAGAATGTAGGTAAACGAATGTCTATTAGGTGGCACCATTCCAATGTCGGTAAGTATATGCCCCCATATAAATCTATATCAACATAAACTGACATATGAATCACTTATGATCAAAATGTATAGGTATATCACTACGTCACTTATGATTATCACGTTATGCCACTATTGCTTACATTTCGCTTACAACACTCTTTTCCACAGAAAAGTCATATTCATAGTTACTAATGTTGATTTTGTTGGAGAGGAAAGCCAGCAGGTCGCCTATTTCTGTCGCGTAGGCGTCTTTGTTAGTTGACATTTGCAGCTCGCGGGACATGGTGAAAGGCACACCCTGTAAATAGTGGAATGTCTGATCTACAGTATTCAGCTTTGGGACCGGAGTTATGGGTGCTGGCCTCAGTGGGTATTGAATTCCACTAACATTCGGATAAAGCCCTGTGCTCGTAGGATTTACAACAACGAAGCCGTCGTCGGGCTTCGGTCCAGGTATTGGTGGCGTTTCATCTTCTACCGGAGACGATTTTCGCTTGCCGAAGAACGATGAAAACATCCTAATTTGTCGTAACAGGTAATTGCACTTGCTCAAACTTTGTTCCTACTGTTAATACTCCAGTGATTATTTAGGGATTACGTATTATTATTAGTAAATGAGTAATAATACGTCGTAACAAATATTTTTTTTATTTTTGTTCTCTGAATTTCTGAATAACACGTATTTATATGACAAATGACAAATATAGAATGTCAAAAGTGTCAAAACAATCGACCAGTGACATTTAATTTTGAGTGGCGAAGCGAATGCGTTCCCGAAAGTGGTCAAGATACTCACGATCGCGTTAAAGTTTCAGATAACCATTGCCATAGCAAAATAGTTGGTCAGAAATGAATATTCTTATTTTTCAATAATAAAATGAATTGCTTGTATTTTTTCTACGCATTTTTCACATATAGGTTTTATGTATTTAATAATAAATTTTATACCACAAATTATTTTCTAATGAAATAAAAAATAATGTAAATTTGTAAATGAGAACATTTTTATGTCAATGGTACTTTGTTTTCTTTGCTTGTATGGAATTGCTTGGAAATTAATTGAAACTCTTTTATCATTGGTGTTTGCGACGAATATTTCCAATTCGAATCTTGTTAGCCAATAGGTGTTAGGAGAAATGGGTCATTTGCAACGTATGTTAAACTCACAGGGCACAATTTTCCGACGTGAATTGAAAATTGAATTGAGTAGACGTCAAAAATCTGGTCAAAACATTTAACTTGTCTTGTCTTGTCTTAGAAAATATTCCGGAAATTTTCAGTGTTCGTTAATTACGTGCAATTTTGTGTGATATTTAACATAATAATGCCACCTGTGTCGTGTTATATACTCTAATATTTTGCTGTGTGTGAAAACTCGATACAACTACGAAGTTCCTGGAAGTCCAGCTGGATACAAACAGGTTAGTAGCTATTTTGTGTTTACTATTTACAAAGGTTTCAAGGTTTAATGAATACAATATAATTTTTTGTGTAATATTAAATTGGAAGTGTTGTTTACAAAAAAATGTTGTTTCCCGCTTTTTGACAATTTTTAATTAAATTCTATCAAAACAAACACATTGACCTTTACCCTGCTGTATTTCATGTCATGATATACATACGCTCTACGCCCTTACATTAACACAAAAAGGCATGCTGATGTTTATATTTATATCTTATTCGAATCAAACTTCTGTTTGTATAACAATGAGTACAAAATGAAAATGCAAAGTTAGGGAAATGTGAACTTTATTTTAGAAATACCTGATAATTGTTGTTCAAAATAATGTTGATTATAAAGTGCAAATCTGACGTACATTACGAGTAAAGGTATATAAATAATTATATACTAATCTCCAATACTACACTTGGCATAATCTAGGATATACAGATCACATGTCAGTCATTGAATAGAGCTACATACGATAACTAGAATTGTGTAAATATCTGAGAGAACTATACAACTATAGATTTTAGTACCTACAAAGGTTTTAATACCTTGTACTTACAAGTATTTTAGTAGCTAACATTTTTAAGACTTATAAATTTATATAATGTGTGATATAAATATATATGATTTGAGTTTTTTTTTCATTTATACATTCCATCAATACTGCCACAAGATGTATCTCTATAGAATATGTGTTTCAAGTCTTGATCTGTTCTACCATACATGAATTCATTATGTTGTAGGTAATGGTATCAACTTACCATCAGGCAGATTTGGGCTTGATATGTATACTGTTGAATATTCAATTTAATTCATCTCCAGAAAGTACACACAAGTAATTAGCTGTATAAAAGTAAGCTACAAGTTTTATAACAATTTCACTCAGCAGCATTACTAAGCCGAAACCTGTATCTTAGAGTATTGAAAACAGAATGTTGGGCTGCAGTAATACTTAACTTTTAGTAGCGTGCATACTCATTTACCACTTTTATTTTAGAAGAAAATATTGCTTAGTTTCATTCATTTTAGTTGATTCAATTACTATATTAAAATTAAGCTTTATATCTAATTGGAAAATGTATTGACTTCTTGGGCCTATTAAAACATGTTTTAAGCAGTTAAATTAAATGAGCATGTTGTTTCAGAAAATTTCCTGTATCCTAAAGATGGCAGATGATCCTGACCAGTCATCTTCACATACAGGTAAGACCTTTTTCCTGGCTGTGCGATTCAGTTGGAATGCATGTCTGAAGTTTAAACTAAAAAAAAGTAATGCTCAGATTTTCAGAATAAATCCAATATAAACAAACTTTATAAACCTTAACTAAACATAACTATAAACCTTTGAATTGTTAACATATAAATATATATGAATTACTAACGTCGAATGTAGGAATCTAACCAAGATAATTATGCTTGATGATGGTTCACATCATGCACCTACGGATTGCCAAAAAGTGAAGTACCTACCCAGCCGCAGAATTCATACCTAGCCACAACTTTCAGCCTATGTTGGATTTCTTATTGACCGCCTCTGGGTTTTGGCAGAGTTGATTACTTTATCTCAAACTTATTTTAATGTTTGGTGTTTCTCCAGTGGATGCTACATCTCTGCCTTTATAATATCTATCTAGGTGATATATTATGATATCTCATAACCATCTAACTACCTGTAATATAATTCTTTACTATGAGCATAGCAAGAGGATATACTTATACTGAGAAGAGGTGAATTTATATTGTACTTGGAAGTAAGCCCTCCTTAAGGGTGTTCAGGATCAGGATTACGATTCAGAGATCCTAGTGTGGGGCTGTGAGTGTGAAGCGTTATTTATTTAATGCTTTATGAGTAGTTTACTCGTAATTTACAATCATTTTAGTAAGCTTTACGACGGAAACCAGCACGGATTCCGTCGTACAGTATCTAATAACAAAGGAGGGTTGGAGGCTCGGAGGTCGGGGGCTCGTCCCAGCAGTCGGGCGGATCGATGCGCGTCAAGGCCACGGCCGGGCGGCTATCGATTCTGTATTTATAGCGACAGCCCTACGCCCTACACGTCCGCGCCCCGCAAGTCCGGGCCCCTCGTGGCCCAGCGGACCCGCTGTCAGTTCGACGTCCGGTTAACCTTGATGATTGACACGTTTGGAAACCATTTTGTTCCGACTATACGCCTATAACTATACTAAAGTGCTGGAATGGCTGTCTTTCACATTGACACCTCTTGATGCTTGGCACCCCGGGCGGACCGCAAACCATCGCCCCCCCCCCGCTTACACCGCCACTAACGGGAGAGTAGGTAGGTATAAATTTTGTCGTTAGCGGTACCACACATACTAATTACCGGTAATGCGGCAGTGATGGACCAGTTTCGGTTTGGAAAGCTGGCTTCAAGAAAATGTTAATGTTGGGACTACATAGCGGATGTTATAGGTACTCATGTCACAGGCTGCACCAGTGTTTTCCGTAAGCCCTAAAGCAAAAGGTATAACTTCTTAAGTACCTATGTATTGTGTCACGATACCCAATAGTAAACGTAAATCAATTCGTATATACAGTGATTTATGCATTTATTTCAAAGGCTAAAGTTTGAAAGTCGATGAGAAGTCATTGTTTATATTAACATAATTGTTACTAAGTCTGCCCTCGTGTAGGTAGGTATGCATATTATATATTTTATATAATATACCTACCAATAAATTGTTTGTTCGTCATTCTTGAATGCAGCTGGCTGGTGGCCTACTGTAACTTCTCAACGCAAATGAACTGCGAATTTGACAACCGATGGTAATAAAAGTATTCCTACCTACTGATAGCACATTTCCGCTGCGGAACTGGTAGCGGAACCGCTTAACGATCCGCACACGTCCTTTGTATGGCGCGCTGAACTCTGCGGATCTTTCAGCGGCTCCGCTATTGCGGGGTTACCCCGCTTCAGTTCGGTTCGCGCTTTTTCGCAGAACACAAAGGTGTAGCTCGGTATCGGAGCAGATCGAGGGATCAATGCGCGGAGCAGCGAGAGGAGTGCTATCTGCATCTTTAATGTACTATAAAATTTCATATTATATTCGGCCTTTGCCCTAATTCTTCAAGGAAATTCCTCTGTTGCTAACTGCCAACAAAGCAAATTTTAGGTTATGCTATTAGGCATGCCAACTAATAATCCATTAGATATTTGGCCTTGTTGACCGTGAGTCCATCACCAGGAACGGACAGGAGATACAAATTACCGGAATGTCTCCGCTTGTTGTGACTGTGGTTGTTTGGATACGGAAGGTCAAGGGCGTCCATAGGAAGCCGGGTGGCGGGGAGCGGGGCCCGGGCGCTCCCCGCTCGCCTGCTGTAAGGCATGGGCGTGGCTTTGGCTAGAAATAGACTCGGCAACGCAGTTTGTCAACACACGCCCACACATTTCGAGTCGCTCTCCCGTGGGATGGGGTGCTGGGAGGCAGGTGCTATCCATCGCTCCCCCATCGATCCGCTTCTAGGAAACGCTGGACTCCGCGGAGTATTTCTCCTGGCTATTACAGGCTCAGGGGTTTGTCTTGTCAAGCACTAATTTCGTCGTTGGTTTTATATTTTCACGTTATTATTTTTGATATTGCACCGCAGCTGTTCATTTTATACTGTTGATAATACTAGAAATCGATGATTAGCATAAATAATATTTATGATGAAAAAAGTCTCATTGTCGTTATTGGAATTGAAGAATCATCGATTTATTTAATTATATTTAAGGCGATTGACACATAATATGAAATGGGAAATATAACCATGGAATGGTGACTACGCCTCAGCAAAAGGGGCAGAAGTCGCCCTCCGATGGACTGATGACTTGAAGGTAGCCTAAAACAGCTGATTCCACGGCCGCAGGGCCAGACAGAAGGCGTTTACGGGAAGCGTACCTATTGTCCAAAAGGTCTTAAGGTTGATGATGGATTTTACTAGGACAGTAACTAGCGATCATCAGTAATTGTTTCAAATGTTAGAAGTTGTGTCTGTAAAATGGTAAAGTTTTGAGATAATTTGTTCCAAGTCCATCATCAATATTCTTAAAGTAATTTCAGTTCACGGCTGTGTTCAAGGCTAGTTGTATTTTATAGGTACCTTTATTCGCTTGCACCTTGACCTTTAAGGTGGGGTGCAAGTGAGTAGTGTCCAGCTGTAGTACCTATATAGCTTTACTCTACGGCTTTTATGCTCACTTCGTATTATGATAAAATTGCTCGAAAAGCATTGGGCTCATCATGACATTAACTACAAATTTAAAAATGACCGTCTTAGTTGTGTTATCAATTTATTGATCATTTCACAACTAGGGCACATAATCCACTTTTAATAGTTCTCTGACCGTTTCTGAAGTTGTCGTGTCAGAGGCGTTTTTCATTGCAACGTCCACGTTATATTGATACTTAGACCACGCAACATTTCCATGAACTACCGCATGAACTTATAAAAGCTTCTACAAGCTTCAATTAGGTTACACGTGGAAGTCGGTTTTCCGTTCGCCTCTTTTTCCAAGAAGCTGCCGTTGCAAGTTGCAGTGTGCTTGTTAGCTACAGTCTTAACTATTTAGATTTAGCTCACACTGACTACGTACTAAATGATTTACTAGACCTACTTGTAGGTACCTGTTGTATGAATTGAAGTTAGTGATCACAATGTGATCACAACATGTCATGTTTGTAGTTCGTCTGTTGACACACTGCTTCTGTTTCTATCGTGATACTGAAATTTTTCCTTTTTCTAGATTTGTTACGCTACATAGTTAGGATCCAGGTTATCGCTGCGTGCATTTTTATCGTGTTTCCAAAGAAGGTTGTTAATTTCGGAATGGACTACGCGCCCTGTTGATATCTCAATATTCAACTTATTTTGGTGAGCATTTAAATTATACCTATTGTTTGTTGTTATAATATAGGTACTGTTTTTATCTTCATGACGATTTTTAATTTTTATATAGGTAAGAACGTTTAATGATAATTCACAAGATTACCTAGCTACTCCTTCGTTTGTCGGTAGTGTGAGTTGCACTGCTCAAGTCTTTCCCGCTCATTAGATGTAATAGCGATCGTAGCGTTCGTACATAAAGCTTTGGAACATTATATTTGTCGAAGGCTTACAACTACGCCGTGCACTGACTAACCAATACACAATATTAATTTCCATTCGCAAAAACCGCTTTATGCTGCAATTTGCAGATGATCTTCTACTTCCTAATAAACCTAATAAGAAACGTTTGTTGATTTACATAATAATATTTGTTGAGCGTCTGTATACCTGTACGATAGAGCCAGCTGCTCCACGCACTGTCGAATGAGTTTCCTTCTAATATGTTAATTGAGTGTCACACAACACAACACAGACTTCTTTAAAGTATAAGTTACTGAATTATTTAGCAGAAATTGTAGTTTTGCTGTTGGTTTTAAGGTGTTACCGTGTTAGTAAATTAACAACATTAGCGTTAATAGTGGCAACATCGATGAAGTCATAATATACCTTAAGGAAAAATTACTACCGTACAAAAAGCATCGCAATTCGTCCGGATGTTTATTTCATTTTTACTTAAAATACCTAATTAGTGGTTCTGCTCAATTTTCCATTAATATAATAGGTATGTATCAATAACAAGGTTAGAACGATTGGTTGATAAATTCAATGACCTGTTCGATAGATGCCTTATTAGCGATTAGTGTGCAACAATTATAATAATTTAATTGAATTGAAAGTATTTGTAACACTTAATAAATCTTCCATTATTTAGTGTGCACAGAATTCTTTGAAAGGTACTGAAACAGTTATGCCTGGCAATTTATATAATAATAAAATAGGTATAAACAAGAAAATAGGAGCAGCTCTATGTTACTCCCTTAAATGGTTGATTTACTGTATTATATATAATTTCTTGGATAAATGGATAAATAATATGAAGGAAAAATTCTCAGAAGTGATTCCGTGTAGCGAGCGAACTGAGCGAAGGGGCGTGTTCGGGCACACAGCCACACAGCTTGTTGATCGTCGGCAGCACTTCACTCGTTTACTTATGATAACGTCCCCGTCCTGAGGATTCCGTACCAATTTGTGCCATCTTGTTATGATTCCTTTTTATTGAAAGATCCTTTTATAATTTAATTTACTCACTCTATGTTCTGTTTTAGGTACTGTTTGTTTGGGGAGGTTTTTACTTGTTTTTTAAAATGAACAATTTAGATAGGAAAGTTAATACGCTGCGCGCTATCAGGCTAAATCTATAACTGTACAGTTAATCATTTGTGATTTTACACTTGATTTTAAAGGAGTGCCGAGAGTTTTTTTCCGCCGGCTTTTTGCTCCCGGCCTACCTTAGACAAAAGGGCGCCTAAAGCCGATGTAAGGTGTTATTTGACGTTCATCGACTGTATACAAATACCTTATGATGAATAAAAACGTTTTATTTTATTTATAATATTTGTTGAGTGTGTCTATTACATGATCAAATTGTCTAGTTTCGTGCATTGGTAAAAATTGTAACTCGCGTCACGAAAACAACCGCCTAAAAATTGTCGCGCACATACTTAATGCAAATTTACAAATTTAAATCTATATGGTTTTCTCCTGGATGCCAATGTCACAACTGGAGCAAACTAAAATGGGACCACAAGTGATGCAATAGCATTTCCTCCTTTTTTGAAGTCCGTTGAAAAATGATGAATCGGCGGTGGTCGATTGATTTCTTTGAAATTATAACGCGGCTCTATCCAGAGTATCCAGTAATTGATTGAGAGCTCTTGTCTGTGTGAAGGTAGACATTAGATAACGGCTGTGGCCAGAGAGCTTTGAGCTCCGTGCTCCTTTTAGCACTATGCAGATCGAACTAATGAATGTATAGTGATGGTGTAGGGCCCTCGATGGTGGACTAGTAACGAGAAGTGGATGCGGTGGGCGGTGGCGGTGGGGGGAACCTGACAGTATATTCATTATTATACATACGCTACAAATGCTACAATGTACTGACTTTCCTGCTTAATATCAATAGTCAATGATCTATGAAATCAATAAAAATTTATTAGCATATAAAATAAATAATTATGTTTTAATGAAATGACTGAAAACAAAATCTTCTTCATAACTTCAGAATTGGAATGGTTAAACAAGACAGTAAGGCTAAGGATATAATAAATAACAATAGTTAATTTTCCGTGATCCGTGAGAATTGACTAGCAATGATTAATATCTTTCGTTCTTTCCTGCTGGCCTGTACCGTGCGTAGGCCAAAATATCTTGTTATGTCGTGATATGTGTAATGTTAACCTTTATAAAACGTTTGTATAAGAACAACATATTTTTTTCTCATGGGAACTTATGGAATATTGTAACGGGAAAGGTTGCAAGAAAATAGCAAAGTGCGATCTTGTAGATACATCCACTGCCACGAGCAGGGTATAAAGGCTCTTGTGAAACTTGCGAAACAGCATCGAGTGCTCCGCAAATAGACATGTTGCGAGCACGCCACACCACTCCCATCGCTGGACGTTTGCTATTTATGTAAGTCCGATGGCACATTGGACGCCGTAATAACGCTTTCGACCGGTTACGTATGCGCCTTAATTCTAAAAATAGCAACAACCCTCGTACTTACATAATTATTATCGGTCGGAGGCTGTGTTTTCTTCCCTCGCCGCCGCCCCGCGGCCGGGCTCGCGACAGTCGGAGAGCGGCCGTCGTGGGGATCGCGTGCCCTTTGCGCGCTCTACCCTCTGATGCCCAGCGTCCAGCGTCCACACTCATAAGTGGGTTCACGAACCTAGTAGTAACTAGGCCCCGCCAATATCCTCTGGATATTGATTATAAAAGAACACATTAAATTGTGCCAATAGTTCGAACTTTCGAAGTTTAGCAGTAAACAAATAAGCAGATCGTTTTAGATTAGTTGTGATATCAAAATAAATGTGTTAGTAAACAAAAGCCAGTTAGTACGAGAAGAAGTAAACAACAGAACGATGTCGGTCAAGCCGACAGCTGTGACAGCAAAAGGTAAAATATAGTTTAAGGAAATCAAAAGCACTGTCATTAGTTGTAAGTCAACTGATAAATTAATATTAACACCTAGATTTATATTGACTACGAGTATATACCGCGTCGTATTTGGGAAACCTTGATGGACTGTCCGCTGTGGGCAACATAATAATTGACTTATTTATTTAGTTTACTTGTTTTCTAACTCTGATGATTTATTAACTACGAAAGTAAACAATGCCGACGAATGGCACATTGTTAATCGGTTCTGCCACCACGCGCACTGAAACTAGTAGGGGATAGTAACAGACAAGTACAAACGCACGCATTCACACATGCATTCACCCAATAATTTAGTAGGTATAGATAATTTTTATTGGAATAGTTATCTAGATCAATGATTCCCATAATGGTCAAGGTGGACACCCAGGGGTTCACAACAGAATCAACAGGGGTCTACGGGAAGTACTTTACAAACTTTAGGCCTGAAACTCAGACGCACATTCAAATATTTTTTATCTAATTTTCAAACTTATTGAAGAATTTTGGGAATATGGTAGAAATATAGCAGCACCACCAAAAACAGCAAATGTTTAATAAACCTATTAATTGGGTCTACCTAGACCCATGAAAAGAAAAGTTTGGGAACCCCTGATCTTATATTATCTAGAAAATGTATTCGAAAAATGGTCAGCTCTGGGCCTGTTTAATATATGTTACCTAATACATTATATAATGTACATGTAATGACAAGACGTATTATTAAGTGTTATAAATGAAAAAATTTATTAAATTCAGTTAGGTATTCTTCAAAACATGGAATTTGAAACGTTATTGTAAATAGTTGATTTAATGCATCTGATTTGTAATCATTGTGCATTGTTACTGTAACTCTATCTATTCATAAAAGCACTAATGTTTAAGCATTATAGCATTCAAGAGTAAATTTTAAATATTTTCGATGTACAAACCAACTCATTTATGTGTTTTTGACGTGAATCATCTGAATGTTTATGTCATGCTACAATTATCTGACTTATAAGATGTGAGATGAGGAATTAACTCAGTTTACGAGTATAATAAATCTATGGAATTAACCGCACTAATCTCATGATATACGTTACATGTCAATTAGCAAGATTAACTTGATTTTTTTTGCTATGCTACCTTAAGACATTTTTAGGGATGCGTACCCAAAAGGTAAAACGGGACCCTTTTACTAAAACTCCGCTGTCCCTATGTCACCAAGCTGTCACTTCATGAACAGTTAAACGAAGAAATCTGTCTAACATGTCATCTGTTGAGTGTGAACGGTCAAGTGTTTTTCTATACATTTGTCTGTTCTGGCGTTACGCGACCGATAATACGCGACGCATGTTCCGTCAGAGATGAACCTTCCCTTAGAGATTTAAATTTTTTACAGTTGCGTGATCTTGT
>DWQL01000104.1:0-20542 GCA_018231265.1 Noctuana haematospila | reverse complement strand
GCTCGCGGCACCTCTCCCTGCGCGGGGTCACCAGGTCGTCCAACACGCCGCTGGCTCAGGGGTCTGGACACACGCCGCAACAGAGGTAACATTGGTTTGAAGTTTACTTGTAGCTCATTGAAGTCATCTGTATGCATGACAGTACAAGTAAATTAAAAGTATTTGTATGCACAATTTTTCTTTATCATCTGACTAGGTAATGTGTAGTATTGCTATTTTAATATCCTTATGATATTGCATTTATTTATTAGATTTATTTTTATATCTATTGTATCAGTATATAAAGGTAGGACATAGCCAAATAGTTCTTCTGTATATATCTATTGTCCACAATAAATAATACTTTGACTACAGAAAGATTGAAAGAAAAAATAACTAAGAAAATAAATATAAAATGACTAAATTGAAAGAGCTTGCGTGTTAAGAACTATTAAGACTTGTTCTGCAGGAGCTATCTAGGTGTAGAAAATTCCGATTCGGTCTTAAAAATAGCGTTTTGTTATTTAAAACATCTAAATAGAATAATCTCCTATCTCAGAAAATTAAAACAAAAGGCTCATTACACATTTATATTCTCTCTTTCACCAATATTTCAATAGTTATCCCTCTGATATGTCATTCTTAACTTTTTATACAGGAGTAGTAGCAAGTCGTTGTCTTCAAGCGGGACTGGTGTTGAGGGTGACGAAACATCGCGTGAATCTGACACCACGCCGCCCAACTACCGCGTTACGGGGCGGTTCGACCCTGACGAGACTGAGGCTGCTAACATGCTTGGTATGTCCATTTATTTTATATTCGTCAAAATAGTATACAAAGTGTATTTTAATATGTACTCATATACGGGAAAAATTGTTCAGAAACTGAATAATTATTTGAATGATTTGAATTTGAATTTGAATGAATAACTGAATAATTTATTCCTATCAACATTTCTTTCTTACTTTCTTTAAGATATTATTTTATCTTACTTTATGAAATATACAATATTTTCTAAACAACTAAAAAAATAGAAATAGATAAATAATTAGAGCACATAACTTACATCGAAAGTATGTGTCACTTCCGTCCACTTAAACGAAGTATCTAATTAAATTAAGTTTTCTAAAATTTTGTTAAAAATTACTATTTAAAAATTTGGCCAAAATGCGCATGGACTCTTGGAGTAACCCGCTACGTTGCTCGCGCAGTGTCGCTGGGCAGCTCGCGGTCGGGCAGCCCGGGCGCGTCGCCGGTGGGCGGCGGGTCGCCGGGCGCCGGCCTGCGCGGAAACCTCTTCGTGCCCATCTCGTCGCCGCACCCGCCCGACCAGCACCACGCGCACCACCCCCACGCGCACCACAACCACCACGCCAGCCACCACAGCCACCACTCGCACAACCACAACCACCACTCGCAGCACTCCTACCATCACCTCATCAGGTAACTTGCTCCAACTGTATCACACCTTTGTATCTTAACATATTGAATTTTGATGTAGCGGCATTCCACAACACGCGAAATCAAATCTCAAGAAAACAATATTTCTAAAAAAATTATCTCTATAGTTAATTTAAACAGATACACCCAAGCAACAATGTGTCAGGATTCAAAATCTATTATTCTAACTTAAAATAAAGATATACCGCAACTTTTCCATAGTGCAATAAATAAGAGTTAAAATTCACGATAAATTTTGCTCATTCACAGACCTGAACTAGTTCGACCAGATAGAATGAGTTCTCCTGTCGGCGGAGGTGTTGCCACGAGTGTCATCAGAGTTTCCCCAGCGCCTACCTATCATTACCAGGTAAATTTTACGATTTCCCGAAAAATTCCATTTTTTAACGTCGCAATATATTTTTGAACATAAACTAAATTAATTTTGTTTACAGGTGGAAAACAGAAACGGCCCTTCGAACATTCAATCCAATCCGTCAAACATTATCGGCATCCAGACTTCAGGGTTGAACATACAAAGTAATATTCAAACAAGTCTGGCATCCACAACTTTGCAACAGACACAGATCCTTCCTTCCAGTGTTTCGTTGAACTTGAACAACGTGACGAGCCAAAGCTTGCAGACTAGTATAGCGAATACGATCCGAAGCGTGAAAGACGATATCCCTCACAACTTGGTTGTACACAGGAGCGCTCAGGTACCGTCATCCAACGGTAACGACTTACATCACGTGTACCGTAACCACCAGCCGCTGCACATTCGCAATGGCATACACGAGCCGTACAGACGGGAAAGCGACGTGTCTCCTCCATTAAACAGCCACGAAAGTTTTATCAAGAGGAGAGTTTCTTACGACGAAGAGGAGCATCCTCAGGTAGAGCTAAGTCGTGTGATTGAGCCGCGGCCCATCGAGCTGTCCGAGGCGCGAGTTATCGAGGACAACAAGAGGATCATTAAACCGGCGCCATTGCAGGCGAGGTTGCTATCGGTCGTAGAAACCGACGCCAAGGAAACGGTGAAACGGTTCTACGTCATACCGCAAAACACATTGGAGAAGAAGATCGTGCTGATTAAAAATGAGCCAAGTGACACTGTTCAAGTGAGTATACCTTAAAGATATAAAGAAAGTATTATAAAATTGTAATATTGTAAAAACTCAATCTAACTCATTATTTTTCAAAGTAACACATTATTTTTCAAAAATTAATATACTCTAACCATAACCTAGCTCTAACTAAATTTGCTTTTCAGAAAATATTGTAATAAAAAATTCCTTCGTAGTTCGAAGAGTATAATAAAGAATCCTACTAGTCTTTCTTATTAATTTTGGACTTTTTGTATTTCAGATAGAACATAAAACACATCAGCTGCTCAACAACAATGATCCAGAGCCAGACCATAGAAATTTGGATAACGGCGATCATGTAAGTTTAATTTTTATTAATGTCTATTTTTAATGCACCATAATATTGCTTACAAAGTTTATGCTTAGAAAAATAAAAAACGTAAGATGTGTGAACTGTGCGAACGTAAATAAAAAAAAAACATCACTCAAGAATATTTTTAAGTTATTGTTTAAGAGCAAATACAATAAAATTGCATTGTTATTTTCAGGTAAACAATAGTAGTGCAGTGATTGTTCATCCCAGTCAGTTGCTCCCCGTACTGCCGCCGCCCACATCTCACACTGCTATTATTGGTAAGATAAAGTAACATATTAAGGAAAGTACGCGATTAGACGAATGCGCTAAGCGTACGCGTAAGACGTACGCGATAAGCCGTTTGAAAAACAGAGCTTCAATTCAAAGTTGCAAAAATTTGGAAGCGAAGGTTAATTAAAGGCCTGTAATATTAATGTATTTCTTAGATTAAATCTATAACCATTAAACCACAGTGTCAACGGGCGGGGTTTCCGGCGGCGTGTTCCCCTGGCAGTCGCTGGTGCCGCTGCTGCGCGCCGCCTCGCCGCCCGCGCCGCGCCCCGCCTCGCCCCGCACCCCGCACACTCCGCATACGCCCCACACGCCGCGCACGCCCCACACTCCCCACACCCCGCACACGCCCCATACCCCGCACACGCCGCACACCAAGACCGAGGACCAGATCAAAACCGAGAACACTGGTGAGTTGATGTTTATATATTTCTTTTTTTTAAATTACTTATAAAAGAGGCCGAAGTATGCACTGTCACGTACGTCGCGCACCCCATACACGTCACATACTCCCCATACATTCATCCGCATATTTTCATTCTCTTCAATATTTTAATACATAGTGCGAGATATCTACTGATCTGGTCATTATAAACATACATCTTATTTGTCAATTAATAACTTAAGTAAAAACTGAAAACGCCAGTCTTATGTAAATCGATTGATGTATCCATACTCCCCAGACCCTGTGACGTCGATGTGCACAGACGAGGACGACGAAGTGTTTGAATGCGAAGACCCCGGCGCTGGGGGCGAGGACTCCGCCAAGAGACGCTCACAAAGCCTCTCGTCTCAAGACAAAGTGAGTTTTCTGAAATTGAAAGTTTTGATATTTGGTCAGTGTTGTAAGATTTTTCTTCCGTAGAAAAACAACATTTTTGCATAATTCTTATATGAAAATTAAACTTGTGAACAGAAGGAGAGTCGCATCAAGCGGCCGATGAACGCTTTCATGATATTCTCGAAGCGCCACCGGCAGATGGTTCATCAGATGCACCCGAATCAAGACAACCGTACCGTCAGCAAGATCCTCGGGGAGTGGTGGTATGCCCTCAAACCGGATGAAAAGCAAAAGTATAATGAGCTTGCCAGCCTGGTAAATAATCTTTTATTTATAAAAAATAACTATATTTGTAGATTAACAATTCATTAATTTAAATTCGTTCATTCGTTCATCATTCTCATTCAATACGACATTGAATGAATAGTCGCCAATTACAAATATTTTTCTACACTAATATTATAAGGAGAAAGATTTATTTTTTGTATGTTTCATATGAGTAAACTCAAAAACTACTTGACCAATTCCAAAAACTCTTGATAATGAAATTATACTTGTTTGAAATATCATTTTCTTATGCAGGTAAAAGAGGCTCACTTCAAAGCATATCCCGAATGGAAATGGTGTAATAAAGACAGAAGAAAATCTTCGAGCAGTCGGGATCCAACTGGATCTATGCCACAAGTGTGTAACAACTTCCTATAATAACTGAATTTTTTGTAAGGAAGGTACATAACAACGAGAATGCACAATATTCCGGTATATTGGAAGTGATCTGATGGAAGAGCGTGAAGGTGCTGGTGCGGTTCATATGATTCGAATAAATACATTTTATACCAAAAATCAAATTTTGAGGCTAATAAATAAGAAAAAAACTGTCCAAACCTTTTTTTAGTTAATAACTATTTGAAAAAAAATCTTTATTTCTTTTAGTTCGGTTTGCTATTAAAGCGTGATTTTTGTTGTTTTGTATAATTTATTTAAATATTTATGTTTTATTGTCCACACAGAGTCCTCGCACACCGTCGGACGTGCAGGGCGGCGGGCCCGCCAGCGGTAACGACTTGCAGCTCAACGTCGTCTCGTACAGCCACGTCGGCTCGCCGCAGCTCAGCGACGACGAGCCTATGGTCACTATGATATTACTTCTACCATTCAGCAGATCAGATACAACCTTCCCTTCTAACCCGCCGTCATGCAAGTCTTGTGGCATGTTCATGTGTTTCGGTTGGGGAGAGCGGGAGCCGGATACGTTCAGTCCTTATGAGTCATACGTCTCCACTATGACTTCAGATAGGAATCTACTATTTGAGGTTAGACATGGGTGTCAATCTACCTACCCGACGTAAAGTGATGAGCAGCGCTTCTCGTTGTGTAACCACACCACGCCACTGAACCCAGTGCATTCGAACACCGATGATTGTATGGAGCTGATAGTAAGGGAATGACCCGTAAATAAGTCCAACAAGGCCAGTATTTATGTGCCAAGGTGCAAGGAAACGGTGACTTTTATTTAAGTGGGAGGTTCTATAAATGTTTACTAAGCCTTTTCGAACTCTATTTTTCATGTTGATGAATTTAAGGTAAGCAACGTAAGGTTAACATTACAGATGTCACAAGCGCTAGAAGATCCACCAGCGCCGCCACAGCCTCTGCAAATTGATCTAAAGTGTGGCGAGAAGGTGACTGACTCAGATTCTGAGGGACTAGACACGAGAGATTATTTGACCCATCACGATCATACAAGACGACCTAAGCCGATCAAAGCCAGGTATGATATATCATATATACGTATTAATTTATTTTTTTACTCATTATTATATTGTTGTAATGCATTCCAATGGGCTGACTAAATGCCTAGTGGAATTTTCTATTAGTTAAAAGAAATGAAGCCGCCATAATTGAAAGTGTTTGAAAGTTACTAGAATGTTTGCAATGGCATTGAAAGTTGACTCATCTTGTTGACAATAATTGTATCCTGTCTTGTTGTATGTGTCTTTAAGTAAGTTTTCGTGTTGTCCACTACAATTAAATAGTTGTGCTTATTAAGCAAGATTGATATTTTCTTTTTAGAGCTGGATCCTCTGACAATCTCTTGGGTGGTATCACAGCCTCCAGTCCTGGAGGCTCTAAAGTTTTCCAGCCTACAGGCGGAGCATTCAAATCTACGCATGCTGATACAGGTAAATATGGTTATTTGTATGGTTAACATAAGGAATACTTTGTAAGATTAATGAAGTCACATTATATCGGTAGGTAAAGTTCGAAAAATATAACAAAAAGTATAGTGTAGTATTGTGGATCCTAAGACATTGTAGGTAAATCTCATATTGTTCCCCCTACTTTCAGTATCTATGCCGTAACAGGAAGATAATTTACGCACACACTTATAATACGCGTGCACAAAATAGTCCGAGACTTGATGGCTGCTTCAATCAGATAAAAATATAGGTAACATTATGAATTATTTCTTTCTTTTTCCTTTCAGGTGACATCCACAGGCAATGGACGGCATTCACAACAGTGAACAAGTCACTGCAGAACCAAGTGCCGAGCTCCCCTCACATCTCCCAACCGCCGACGCCCAACACTCAGAGCCTCACTAACAGCGTTCAAGGCATAACGCTCACTACACCGAACCTGTCAACACAGGCTGCACTGGACAATGCTATAGCATCGCTTATGAACTCTCCAAATACATCCAGTGGGGTGCAAGTTATATCGAGTGGAATCGCTATGCCAAGCCAATCGATGGCCCAGTCGATGAGTATCGGTCAGTCTGTGAGTCATGCGGCGACTCATTCAGTGAATCACTCGGTCAGCCAGTCGGTCAGTCAGCCGCCGACGTCGACTGCACTTAGCAACGCGCTGTTGAAGAGTGTTACGCTGGTGAAGAGGAACATCGCTGATAGTGGTACGGGTTAGTGTTAGATCAGTAGTTGTTGATTAGTTTGCTATTTTTTCTAGTGTGTTTTTAGTGCATATTTGGAACTAGCCTATGCTCGGAACTAACCATATAATGGAAAAGTCCTGGAAAAAATAAATTAAAAATGGGAGAGAAAAGTAGCCTATGTTCACCCCAAGACCCTCAAGTATCTCTATATGAAGTTTAATCACAATCGGTTCAGCGGTTGAATGAATTTAGATTTATGTTCCCGGTCTGGGTGTTTGTGTTATTGTCTTTATATGTGCGTGGACAACCACGACACAGGGAATCCTAGTGTGAAGCGTTATTTATTTTTATTTTATTTATTTTCTTTTGATAATAGGTCCAATAACGTTATCAGTGGACGCGTCAGGCAATCTCTTCATAAAAACAAGCCAGCCCAGCGAGAGTCCAACGGACGCGTCCCAGATGCACTACTTGCAAGTTCAGCGGTTATACGTGCCTTCATTTACCACTGGTTGGTATCATTATTTTATTTAGTGCCTCCGTACAGTGTTAGAGGAAAGGGGAAGTGATTTTATTTAATATTGCATAACATGTTTTCATTATCCGTGGTACCGTATGACTACATTGCTTTTTAATAAAAAAAAGTTATAACTTAATACTTGTTTGCCTAAATTCGCAATGGGTCGTAATTTGGACGAGTCATCTCAGTGATTCAGATCCGTAAAATTTTATAAATGGTTTTAAACCTGCTGACCCCTAATTGCAAAGTACTAGGAGCTCTTTTTTCTTGCAGAAGTGGAAACTAAACAGAGTCCCAACGTAAACGTGAGCCAAACGGTACAGAGCGGGCATTCTGTGATAGTCTCACAGAGCAACGCTCACGCCACTGCGCCTAAGCCGCAGCCGTAAGTAGATTTGTCACTACGTAATCGTAGTTCACAAATTTTTCTAATGGGTTTGTGGTGAAGATTTGCCATTAATTAGTTCTAATGAGAAAAATAATTCTATGTACGTATTGCTTTTATTATGACAACAAATTCTTGATGAAGAGAAAACTAGATTTAGCCAAGTTAAAACCACTACCTTAATATACAAAATTTTTATGGATATAAATTAAGAGGAACGTGCTAACGAATTTATTGCCTTCTTCATTTATGTCTGTTAAAGTGAGTTATATTTTCTAATTTCAGTTTCATACTAATGTTTGATATTTATAAAAGATTTGTGTTCTTTTCTTAGCAGTCAATGGGACGTTCCTGTGGAAGAAACTCGTCCGTTCCCTCTAGCCCCCACTCCAGCGCAATTGGGACGAGCGCCATTGCAAAAGAGACTTAGTCGAGGTAAGATAATAAAAATTTAAGGATACCAAGGTATTTATATTACTGCACGCTCCTCTTATATTTCAAAATTATGTGTATATATTAATCTTTATTCCTTTTGATATATATTTTTTTTCCAAACGATTATGTATTTAAAGTAGGTAACGTATTTATACTCAATGTACATATTTATAGGCACATCAACTGGTTCAAATGGTAGCAATGAAACAACGATACCTCGTTCGGAAAGTGGTCCGACCACGCCCCACGAAACTGTAGAAGCTCTCCAATCGCCCAAACATACGGACAATCTGCCCAGCCCCTCATTGAAAAAGAGCCTCTTTAAGAAAGGCAATGAGGACGGGAGAGACAAGTAAGTTTTTTTATATAAAAATTTATTAAATAACTTTATTATAACAATTTAATAAAGGTACTGCTTTTTCATAAATTCTTTAGCCTAGTAGCTTGCTAAACTACAACCCATTTGTGTCTCACTCCACTGCTAGGCATGGAAGCGCGCTTGAAAATGTGTGGTAAGTGGCGCACTCGCCAGGTGGAGATCTTAGTCCGTTGTTGACTGACTGATATGACTATAAGTATGTAAACATTTCATGTAAATGAAAGATTTAAAAATTTATTAAATGTCTACCTTTGTCCACGTCAAACACGCCCTTCCCCCATCGACTTAGGGCTACAGGGTTTCACTTAAAAGTCAGAGCTATGCTTACAGTGTTCTTCTATGTATCATATGTATAATGATCAATTGGTTGTTAGGGTGCTGGAGACGGTGAACTTCGAGGCGAAGTTCAGCACGCTGCCGCAGTTCAAGCCGGAGGTGTGCAGTCCGGCCGGCGCCATGGCCGTGCCGCGCAGCCCGCAGCTTTACATGCGCAAGAAGCACAACAAGATCGGTATGCCACCAACTGCATCAACCCGTAACCATCTGCTGTTCTACTACAGGCCAAGGGTCTCTTATTAAATATTATGCCGTTCAGACCAAAGTTTACTGCGCTATCCAAGCGCAAATTCCACCCACACATTAAAAGAACTAAAGAATACGTTGGAAAAATATTGTCAGCTAACCGAAGCGGCCTTTAAAATACAACAAACATTGATTTTATGAATAAGAATTATTTTAGAAATTGTTCGACGTAACTCATTTAATTATTTTAACTTGCAGAGGAGGAAACGACAGTGGTGACGCCTCAACTAGAACCTGAAGGGATCAACGCCAACGGCATTCCCACCCCACATTCCTACGGCACTCCACATACCACTACCAAGTTGGTCGGAAACACATTCTTCGGGCCTGATTTTAACATTGATAGCTTTAGAGGTAAGTTTTTCTTGGCACTTAAATATAATAAATATTGTTGTTTGTAATACTGTATGGGTGATAAACACGATAAATTTTTTTCTTATTCTATTCTTCGTTCAAATAAGTTTTATTTATCAAAGTAAAGTTATCAAAAAATGTAATTTTCAATAGTTTTCTCAGATATTTCTTTTGAGCGCAGGAAAAAACAGACGTTACTTGATAGGCTATGTTCCGACATTGCACGTATGTGGCGACTTGTATATTGTGTTTATTTTATTTTATTTATAAACTTTTCGGGAAACTTACAGCTAGGTAACATACATAACAATAATGATATAGGCAACAATGGCTAATTACAAATTTCCCGTATTGTACTCATATACGACACGTGTTCGTCCCCAGTATCAGAGAGCGCGGAGGAGATGTCCCCGCGCACGCCGTGCTCGGCGTCCGGAGGCGCGGGCAGCTCGGCGGGGGCGAGCGCGGGCGGGGCGGGCGCTCGGGGCGAGGCCGGCCACCGTCGCGTGCTGGAGCAGCGCCGCCACCTCGTGCTCAAGCTCTTCCAGGAGCAGGGCATGTTCCCGTCCACGCAGGCCACCACGCACTTCCAGGTCATTGTCCTAGCATAGTTGTAGTGTTTATGTGTATGCGGGTGATCACATTATTAATGTACTACGCCGCGTTGTGTCTATACCGCATTGATTGCTTTTAAATTTATTTTGAAGTAGTGTAGTGTGATTGGAATTTACTACAGAATACTTATTGAAATTGTTTTATTTTTATCTCCAGGCAACCCACATGGATATCTTCCCCACAAAAACTACGTTACAACTAAAAATACGCGAGGTGCGACAGAAATTAATGGCGCAATCCAATCTTACGCCACACTCTGATGTCAATACACCCACAAGTGAGTCATTTTTTGATTTTTTCGTTAGGGTTAGAGTAGAGGGGTAGGATCAGATAACTTCTGAATAAACATAATAATCATGTAGTATTATTAAATATTACAAAAAGTATTTTACTGTTCTGTATTGTGGTGTGAAAATCCTTTTAACGTGGAGCTATTATCTTAGTCCTCAGGAATAGTAATGTAACAGCTTACCTATGTCTTAGGGTACCCACAACACTCGTCGCCAAGTGGCATGAATGCTCGTGTGGTACTTCTGTACTCAAAAAAAAAATTGAGTGTATTTTAATTATTAATTTTTTTTAACCACAGATGTAAACTCTCCAATTGTGTCAGCGGCTTTGCAACCGACCTCGACTGCCAGTTAGCAACTCGGGCAAATCGTGCTTGTTGTCGTCCGAAACTGACCGGCGTACAGTCCAAACATTATATTATTGGAATAATTTAGCAATAATGCCTGTCAAAATTAATACAGGACACTTAGTGTGAATGCTACCTTGTGACATGATTTAAAGCCCGATTGAAACATAGTTTTCTTTACAACTACTGTGAATAAGTACACCTGATACTTTTTAAACCAGTAAAGATAAGCAGTGATCATTTTTTCTATAGTAAGCATATTATATGCTATGTTAGAAAGTTACAAGTGCAAGGAACGAATCTTGGTGAATAGAGAAATAGTATCAGTGCAAATGCTTCGTTGCATTTAAAACTCCGCAGTAACGCTAGTATGTGGCAATTGGTTAATTATATTGTTAATCTATTAACCAAAAATATTTTAAGATAAAACGACGGAAAATTCAATAAAAATGACTATTAATAGTAAATCGAATGAGAGAATGCGATGCGATGTTCGTTCAGAATGAATGACATTAGATTTTTGTCCGACATAACGTTGATCGTTACATATTATATTATAATAATTATATTTATAGAAGTGCACTTTTAACATTTACGATGTTTGTTGTGATGTGAATGTTTTCAATTGTTTGCAGGCTGTTTGGTGCAGCTTTTGTTCTTGTTGATTGTACTGTTTTATAAATGGAAATGCAGAAAAGGGAAATCTTTGTGAAAAGCGTACATTATGTTCAGTACCTATTAATCTAATGTCTGATTGATGTTGACTTTTACTATTTTTTCTCTAATAGAAACCATAGCATGATTTAGCCCGGGGTAATGTGAAAATGCGTATGCGCTATAATATAGGATCATTTTCTTTGACACGTTCATGTTTAAGTCATCTTTTTAATATATAATGTAAGCTTAATAGAATAATTTACGTACATAATAAGGCCTACTTTTTAGCCCCATATAAATCACTACTCAGAAAATGGGTATTGGGTATTTATCTAAAGTATTTTTTTTATTTTTTCAATGTTAAAATGTTCATTTTGTCTGTTAGGCACGTCAATTGGGTCTTTCGTCTAATTCAGTTTTAGCTAGTGCATCATTGTTATTTATTGCGATATAGTTAGCACATATTTACTCATCATGCACGATCTCAGTACTTTTATATGTATGTATGTACATTTATTTCTGTTGGTTTGTATTAGCTTGTATAACTTTGGTTTTGTCTTATATTATAGTAATAACTATGAAAATATTTGACGTAATTACATTTTTTTTATTTTAAGAGAAAACGAAATAATAAGATGTTAATTAGTCTAACGTTTTCAGTGGTCTAGATTTTTGACAGTTAACTCAAAGATGACCATCTTGTCCATATTGTCCATAAATTGCTGAATCATTGCAATTTGAATAACAAAGACTAATAAGATTATCTTAAATATTGATTGCATTTACAATACAAAGGGTCAGTTACTTGCAATACATGTGCTTAGTGGCATTACATTGTAAAGGTTGTATGTGATGTGAAGAATTACTAGATAATATTCCCAGAGTAATGGCACATTATATTATCGTAATTTCATTGAGTATATTGTTAACGATGTCCGGGCGAGCGGAGTGGTGTTGAGCAGTGTATAAGTAAGACTAATACGAGATAGGTCGATGAAACTTTGGTGCGAAATATATTATATTCATTATTGTTTAAGTCTTTATTACTTGTATCGTTTTCTATTTATGTTGTGATGTTGGTCTTCCACGTGTTTTTTAAAAGTTTTCATTTTATTAAGTGAAATGTCTACTTATTTAAATATCTAATTATGTACAGTGATTTACTTTTAAGTGGAGTGATTTTAATTTTTTGACGGATGCCATGTTCGATCATAATATTATATTGAGAGGTAATACAAACAGTAGAAATTTTAATAAATATTGACTAATAGTAGTTTGTTAGTAGACTCAAATCTATACGTTTTTCTACGAGTAAGTTGAGTAGAGGTCTTCAGGACCCTTTGAATTAATAAACGATAAAACGAGTGTTTTACGGAGTCAGCTCAAATCATTAATGGTTAGATGAAACAATATTTATACTTTAATAAACAATCTCACTGTAAATATTAGAGATATTTTCAACTAGTTGTAAGTATTCCCGGCTCTCAAAGTAATTAGGGTTTTTATTTAGAGAATGCTAATTATAGATGAAGAAAAATGAAAATAATAATTTATATTTGAAAATTTTCGGCCAATACAAATATTTATATATATCAAAATTGTATTTTTAAATGATCTCTTTGGGCGTTAATATAATATAGATAATTGCTTTAGGAGTCAGGAAGTGAAAAAGAATTTATTAAATATATAAATTTAAGAGATATTTTCGCACTGTTAAATCTACCGTGATAGTTGTGTAGAAGTACCTTGTACTGTGAGTTCACGTTCATGAAAATTCAATTCTAAATTAGATTTATAAGGACATTTTCCAAAATACGTTTTATGATAACAAGGAGGCAATTGAGAGGCTCGTGATCGTGGCTCGGAATATGGGTGTTGTTATTCGTATCATACATGTGGATATGTAGCAATATTTTTCTATTGCGTGCACAATGATTGCTGATTCTTCATTTACTCAAGATTGATATCCTTTCAGGTTCAAGCAAATCCAATAGCTCACGCTCAAATTATCCAGATGTTACAAGAAATAGGATTAATGTTAGTTTCTATATATCAAATGAGCTTACTGCCTTCATAGTGATGGTTTATACAGGAAATGTTGTTCAATTTGAATTTTCGTGATGTGACGCCAAACTGTTAGTAGTCAATTGGTCTTTCGTTATCATTCTTTAGCTGTTCAAGTATGAATCCCGTTGTTACCAGTTAGAAGTATTGCACCTTTGCACTTACCGTAAACTTTTTTCGACTTTTCAGACTCTCGACGTTGTCACTTTTCTCCCATATGCAAGTGAGATAGACTGCGCTAGTTCGATTCGAAATATTCGATTTTATAATTTTCATATACGGCTTCATTACATGATTGTAATTCTTATTTTAATTATTTCTGCAGTTTTTATTAGTATTTTTATTTCTTTTTTATCATTCAATACATAATTTTATATATTAATCTAATGTCTGTTTTAATTGATATATGAAAATCCATTCTGTCACATAGTTTGAATTGCACATCTGTTAACATAATATTGTTATGTCGCTTTCCTTTTTTGAATAAGCGCATAAAATACTACTCATATAATTTACTAACGCACCTTTGTACTTGTTATAATAATATAATATTGTCTATGAATTAATCAATTTAAAGTAATTACAATTAAAAAAATATTTTTAATCCACTTGGTAGGTATTTTCTATGAATCACGCCATCGATGTTATGTTTAGATAGGAAATTTGGACGAAGTCCAGCATACAGATGTTTGTCTTAATTTTAACGAAATAGTTTTTCTCTTATGTAATTTTATTTAATAATTAAATTTGTGCAATGACAAATCAGTTTAAAATAGTTAATCAATGTATGCAACAAAAAAATTAAGATAAATTTAATATTGATATTCAAATTTTATGATAAAATTTTTACCTATAAATATCTATGTAGCTAGAAGTATATTTTGTTGCAATACTTTTGGTAATAACGAAAATTAACAGTCTTATTTGATTAATATGCTTATAGTGGTTAGTAATGTTTCAATTTGCTTCAATAGTGTCCATTTCTTTGAGTTTGCCTCTTGTTGAATTGTTACATTTGCAAAGATGTTGAGTTTCGAGTGAATGTATTCTGTGTGTTAAGTGTAATAACAAATATGAAAATCTTAATGCTGCATATTACTAGTGCCTTATTGACTTTCAGACCTTAGTGTAAGACACATTTTTTTATAACAAATAATATGCATAATTCCATTGATACCCCTAGGCTTTGTCAGTCAATAATCTATGCGTAATAAGCAGTTACTTTAGACTGAATTAACTTTGTTGCATGTAACAAGTTATAATGTTATGTTTTAAGAAATATTAGCAATTATTTCAAAAGGACATTTTAAATGAAGCATTTCATATTCGTTATTTATTCCTTCTAAATAAGGCATTAGTCTAATTGTTTAGTCAAAATGGCGTAAAAATGTAAATATATTGTTTAGAAGGTTTATTTAGATTTAAGTGTTCAATTTAATGTATACTAGTTTGAATTAGACAAAAAGATTGCAAGAGTAAATTTGTGAAGCAGTTATCTTTATGAAATAAGCAAGTTTTTTTAAAATATTTATGAATCCAACTAATGGACCAATAAATATAGCACCATTACATAGACATTGTATTCAGAATCCAAAATCAGATCACAGAGTGCAAGTTTTAGGCAACCAACCCATAGCAATGTGGACAGATTGTTCAAGCATATTGGATCATTGTACGAACTTATGTTAAAAACATAAAAACCACGAAAACATACAAATCTTTTATTTCAATGTACCTATACCTACCTCAATGTATGTTTTCATTTCAAACAAATATTTTTTCATTCCCATTTTGATAAGTAAACCCTACTCCTGGCAAAATAACAATAAAGTTTTATAAATAGAAAAACAACAAAAACTTTAACAAACTATTTAATACATAATTAATTTTAAAAAACTTATTTAGCTTTATACATCAGTATGCGGGGTTTCGACTTTAATAAGCAACTGTGGTTTATCCTGTTCAAGACTGGATAGAGCAGCTTGGAGTTGCACATTATCACCAGGATCAGATATAACTAAAAATTTCAAAGCCTCCATTCTTGATAAGGCAATGACACCACCTACACACAAGTTACATCCACTAATGTCTAAGAATTCTAATGAGTTACCATTTTGACCAGCTAATCTGTCCAAACACCAAACATCAACATGTTTGTTATTTCTTAGTGACAGCCACTTCAGGAAAGCCAGGCTAGATAGGTTCTGCAGACCTTCAAACCTAATGCCATTGTGATGGAAATTTGAGCAGTCGACAGCTTCCACAATGTAACCACTCGTATAAGTATTAGGGAGTTTTTCAAGATCTTTAGGATCACAAGTAATCCAATACTTCTCACCTTTCAGTCTGCAAATAAATGTGGAATAATTAATCATGTTTATTTTACTAGTGTATTTGCCTGCTTATGAGGTGACTACATATTGGATACATTTTATTGCAATTAAAGATATGAAATTGTTTACTTTTGATTAGGTATTAAGGTACAATAATCTGCAGTGTACAATAAAGAATAATAGAGTGTACTACATAGATCACTTAAGAGCTACTCCCAGTCCAGCACTAACAATATTACATAAGCTGATAACAACATCTCCATTGAGAACCAAGGGTGTTGTATCAGAAAGTTCATAATGTTTCCTGAGGCGAGTAATTAGAATTTTATATTATCTTAGTATCATGGAAAATTAACCACAACACTAACAAGCAGATGCAAGGATTATGATAATGTGTATTGTAATATTAAAATATATGAATATGGAAGGCATACAAATGAAATATTTCCTGAATTACCTTACTGATGCTTGACGATAGGTAAAGAAGTGAACAGCCGCTAAATTTGAACCCAAGGCACTTACTCGTTCCAATAAGAATTTCTGGTTTTGGATCTCTTGCACAACTTTCATCTTTGCCCACCAATCCCGAATGTCTTGGAAAGTAAGGTTCGGTAAATGTTGCATGGATGCAAGTATATTCATATTGGGACTTTTTTCAACAAATACTGATAGTTTGCTGAACCACTCTCCCTCTCGTTGTATCCATGGTCTCCTCCACTCAGGGTAAGGCTTTCCGTGGACTTTACGGGGTTGTCTCCCGGCCTCATTGCGTTAGTAAATCGACTTGTGTTCGCAGTAACCTCGAATCCAAGTAATGTTATAAATACATCTCACAAATTGTTTCGGTTTTAAATTTAACCCCATTTTTTTACACACATTAGATTAAGAATAAATTTTTATGAGTTTTAAGCATTTTTTATTTTAGAATTAACTAACTTGTTTTGATCAGCTCATCAGCTGCAATTGACAATTGAGTTGACATTTGAGTTGACATTGAGACTGACATTGGCCAAACCTATAGATAACGTAGGTAGTACCTACTAGGTAGTGTATTAATTTCTTTTTTTGACTATTTCCAAACCAATAATAAAACTGTGTTATTAGAGCCCAAAACAAAATAAAAGTGATAATAAGTATAAAAATTAAAAAGAAGCCCAACCGATGGATGCGTCGACGGTGCGACGTTTTATGTTATTTACTAACAGTTACTAACATACATTTTAAAATTTATGTTTAATACATACAGAAAATAATTATAATTTGTTTTTACTTGGTTAATCCCGCGCAACTTGGGATCTAACGGGCATCTTGCAATCCGAGGACAGTAAGTAAGGTACCTTTACTAAGGAGTAGGTATTAATTTAAGTTTTAGTATCAATCAATTGGATCTTTGCCATAAACCATTACTTCAGAATCTTCAGATGTAAAAAATAAATTATTTAAATTTGTATGGTAAGGTGGGTAAGGTTAATAAATTAAAATAATTGAATGATATAAGTAGGTATATTAGATAGGTACCTATATGTTATACAATAAATTGGAGACAAAAAATAACTCAGTATCTAATTACCTATTTATGTTCTTGATAAAAGAATTTAGAAATATTAGATATTTTATTGGATATAATTAAAGTATAGAAGTAGGTATGTATCTATATATTATGTAACTACTATGTGTACCTAAATGTAACTTCGTAGGCATGTTTTTATATTAAAGTAAAGTTTATTAACACATGTGAGTACAAGCCATGCGTTTGAAATAACTGTGTACCTACTAATCACTACATAGTATAAAAGAAAGTCGCTTTCTCTGTCCCTATATCCCTATGTATGTTTAAATCTTTAAAACTACGCTACATTTTTTTTTAATAGATAGAGTGATTGAAGAGGAAGGTTTAATGTATAAACGTTCACAGTTTTTCTGTACATAGTGCATTTAGTATCAGCATTGCACTCGTGCGAAGCCGGGGCGGGTCGCTAGTAATTAAATAAGTTCCTTTGTCTGTGCAAGGAAGAGTGACGTTTCTAAATATAATGTGAGACGGAGCGTCGGGCAAACATAAGACACGCTATTGTCTCACTAATCTTGTCCCCGAGCACAGCCAAGTTTTAAGCGGGCCATTTCAAAACAATTTCTGTCAGAGATTTCCCAGCAGGCAGCCAGTGCATCTTCAGGAAATTTCTCATATACCTAGTGTTCCAAAAATTGAATCTAAAGCGTCATTATACTGTAAGCCAATTCTAACAGACGCTGAATATAATTCGTTCATTTGAAAAGGTTTAGCAAACATAACCTTTTTAAATAATGAAGCATGCTAGACGATACTTTTAAGAACAATGCCGAAAGGTGCTGAAAATATCGGTTTATTAACTTTTTTAATTAGGTACTTATCGACATCCCCGCGGGCTTGATCCAGCATACAAAGGTACAACAGTAACAATAATTGGATTAACTTTAAAACTTTACTGTCACTTCGGACTTTGTACTAACATCCAAGAACTAGAAGCAAACAAGAGTTTATAACAAGACTTGTTTAACGCGGAAAGTAAACAATGCTCTCGCTACGGAAAAGTACTGAAACGACAAGAGTATGATTCCGGAGAGTTTCGTGTGTTTACAGTAAAAGTTTATTTCCAATATTCTGAGAGCCTTAGAGCTAAACTTTGGAGTCAACTAAGAGTTAAAGTAAGAGTACGGGTAATGTTCGAGAGTGTGCAGTCTATAAAATTTATAGATTTAGCCAAGTTTTTGGTGATGGGAAAGAAAAGTCTTCGAATGGTGAACGTCTTGGCAAAAGGACAACAAATCCTCCGACCCAGTGGACTGATGACCTTAGGAAGATAGCGACATGAAAAATAATCTGCAAACAACATGAAATTTTTTTTTTTTCACTTTTGCAACCAAATAACAAATGCACACTAGGTATTATATTTGTACATGGCGTCGATCAATATTATTTCACGCGTGTATAAACATGATCACTTTTATATTCCGGAGTCTATTTTTTAAAGGGCATTGAAATATCCGTATTCACTCCCGACATCGAATAGGTCATTATTTTCATTGCAATTGTCGCTATAAACGGCGAATGGTTGCCAATAAAGTTGTTAAAGCGTGCAATGCCTATTACTGGAGGCATTTTATAGAAAAAGTTCGCGTGACTTCGCAAACTATGTCCCGTTAAAAGACAGCTAGGTATAGATTTTCCTGTATATATTTTAGTGACTTCACACGAGAAACTCCTATCTCGCATAAGGCCACAGTGACGTCATAAATTTGGCAACATTGACCTCTCCGTAGATACCGATAACAGCAATACTACTCTCCTCGCCACACTTGGAGGATGTATATAAAAAGGTAATCTTCAATTTTTATTGAAATGATTGCGTAAATTGCACTAAGAACTAGAATGAAATAAAAGAGCACAGTGGAGGAGAGATGCTACTGTTTTAAGTAAAACTGAAAAGCAATAAGAAGCTAACTGCAATGGAGCTGCGCGGAAACTCTAGATAATTGCAATTTTCATTTTATCTGTCTTGATTCGACATAAACTTCGTTTAAGTAATAATTGCTTGAGCTTTAGACTACCCCTTTTAACAGTTTTAATATTGTGTAGTCAATGGAATAAAAGTTTAGTTTGTCCACTGAAGGGGTATCGCAAAACGTTCCAAACTCTGTCAAACATGAGGACATACCTTCTCCCAACAATCGAAAATAACTGTTCTTTATCTTCGACCCCGATTATGTTTTAGGTAAGAACTTTGATAGTTTTCTTGGAGCGAAGAAAAGTAGTGAAATTTTGTCGCTTCAAAAAGTGTAGAAAACAATATTGTTATTTATCTGATCCAATTCATTGAACAGAAATAATATAATTATTTTAATTTTATGCCTATGCAAATAGCATAATTTTATTCTAACGCCACCATTCCTATAAAATTTCAATTAAAATTAATGAGTTCGTGACTGCTTAGCAATTTTCCTTTTGTTTTCGTAATGAAGGCCTTATATTCTAGGCATATAATAGAATAGGCTGTTTATTGGTGTAGCAAATGAAATTAAAAATGCAGAAAATTAAGAAGGTACCAAGTGAAATTCCACCTAGGACACGCGTCCTTTCAAAATATTTTTTCATTGTCGTCATTTCAAAAAGGCCTAAGTAAATACAACTGTAAAAATTGTATTACAAACTGTAAAAATAGTTTAATGATTGAATACTGGTAACTTATATATAAAATGCGTAGATATTATAATTTAATTAATATGTAAACTAAACACATGACTTTTTAATTTAATCTGATGTATTATAAAAATTTTCGTCCGAGGAACGCTGCTCGCAACATAAGTCCGCTTTAAAGAAAATAATGAATTTAAATTAGATTTTGGGTGGCATGCGGTAACTGAATATTTAATACAGTCAAGCCTGTGAAGTCGAATTTACCTCGCATGCAATTTTCCAACATAACAGGAACCAGCATCTTTATGAAAAATTCCTCAAATGAATACATTAAGAAGGTCTGGGTATAATGGTCGCGGACGGTTGCGGAATTCGCCTAGCTAACCCGCTCCGGCCAAGTTATTAAACCAAATTACTACTTAGTAACTTACACAACTTAGTGAAAATAACATTTGTGTAAAACAAAATTACTTATCTTTTACACGTACCTAATGTGTACTGAAACAGAAACACACATAGTGATTTTCGAATTATTAAATTAATAAGTAACGCTTCACACTCACAGCCCCACACTAGGATT
>DWQL01000103.1:0-20580 GCA_018231265.1 Noctuana haematospila | reverse complement strand
TTTTCTGTTTCTTGGTCTAACAAACTATCGTTCAAAGAGGAATAACCCATCATTGTATAGACTTTATTTTCTATAACATGAGCCACGATCACGCGACCATTATTTCTTTTTGCTACTTCAATTGCTTGTCGGTAGGCTAAATTTCCTTGGTCACTACCATCTATCCCAACTAAAATATTCTTATAGGTTTGTGTTAACATAGAACTCATCTCCCGATCATTTTTTATCGTTTGAATCGGCTAGCTATGGTCGATTTAAACATCAACTGATACTTTTTAAAAAGTTTGTGATTTCTTCTTTTGTTTTGCGATCCTTATTAACCAAACGACCTAACTCTTCCCCTTGATCCGTCACGACAAAACTTGGTATACCAAAAATGTTCCATTCAGAAGCCAGTTCCATAAACTTATCACGGTCTACTTCAATAAAACGAAATGCTGGAAAGGTTGCTTCGATTTCAGGCATTACTGGTTTGATAAACCGGCAATCCCCACACCAATCCGCAGTAAAGAAAAAGACGCTTTTTCCTTCTGATACAAAACCAGCTAATTCTTCATAAGACGTTGGAATAATCATAAACTATCCTCTACTTTCCGTAAATGATTGTATTAACAGTTGTTTTATCCAATCCTTTTAGGACTTGGATCAACATTTCACGAGCCGCTTCAAAGTCTTTGATGTTAAACATCGTTTGATGCGTATGGATATAACGTCCGCAAACGCCGATCACAGTACTTGGTACGCCATTATTTGTTGTATGGGCAGCACCTGCATCAGTTCCACCTTTAGAAACAAAATATTGGTAAGGAATATTGTGAGTTGCTGCTGTATCTAATAAGTATTCACGTACACGAGGTAATGTGATCATACCTGGATCGTAAATCCGCAATAATGTTCCTTCCCCAAGATGACCGTAAGTTCCTTTTTTCGTTTGAATATCATCGGCTGCTGAACAATCAACTGCAAAGAATAAATCCGGATTAAATTTATGAACAGAAGGTTTAGAACCACGTAAGCCAACTTCTTCTTGAACATTAGCACCAGCAATTAATGTGTGGCCTAATTGTTCGTTTTGCAAAGCTTCTAATGCTTCTAAAACTAATGTACAACCATAGCGATTATCCCATGATTTACTGATGATATTTTTACCATTGGCTGTTTTGATCGTTTCTGTTTGTGGAACGATTGAATCACCTGGGCGAACGCCAAAACTTTCTGCTTCTTCTTTTGATTCAAAACCAGCATCAAATAACACATCTGTTACTTCTAATTGTTTTTGACCGCTTGTTCCACGTAATAAGTGCGGCGGAATAGAAGAAGAAATACATGGATAATTGCCTTTACTTGTTTTCAAGGTAAAACGTTGTGCTGATACTACATAAGGATTCCAGCCGCCTAAAGGAACAACTTGGAATAATCCGTTGTCTTTGATCTGTGTCAACATAAAGCCAACTTCGTCCATATGGGCTGCTACCATAACGCGTGGTGCATCTTGTTCTTTCGCTCTTTTAAGACCAAAAATCCCACCTAAACCATCATATTGAAGCTCGTCTACTAATGGGGCCATATTTTTTTTCATATACGCACGAATATCATCTTCAAATCCGCTTGTTCCTTGTAATTCTGTTAGTTCTTTGATGCGTTGAAATGTTTTTTCTTCCATTGTTGTATTATCTGCCAGTTGCCCTATCTAGGATCAACCATTCCTTTTTGCTAAAAAATAACATGATTTTAAAGCAAAGGCGGCAGATACTCCTTTCATATGATTTCACATTCATTATAACGCAAATTTTTTCAATTGCCCACGTTTTTTGTTTTTCGATATTTTCATACAATGTGTTAGAATAGAGCTAAAGCTAAAAAAATTTGGCGAACATTTGAAAATACGCGGAGGTTATTCCCCATGAATGAAGAAAATGAATTAAGCTATTTTAAAGGTGGCTTGGCAATCGGCGTTAGTCTAGGTATAGTGAGCGGGATTGCTTCAACTTTATGGTATCAGAAAAAACGAACAGTCGATGCTGATTTAGTTTTAGAAAATGTTAAAGACGCATTTTTAAAAGAAGGTCCAATCGAAGGTTCATGGATCGAATTTGAGAAAAAACCTTTACGAAAATTTGCAGTCCACTCAAAAACTTACACTGGTGGTATTTCACGTTTGGAAGACGGCGTTATGGTTCAATATGAATTCACTGCTGACGCTTTTACAGGAACTGTGATCGATGTAAAACGAGTTAAAGACTAAATAAAGAAAACAGTTGAACACCACTTGATAAAGGTGGATTTCAACTGTTCTTTTTTATCCCTATCTAACATGCTTATGCCTACTATTCCTTCGACGCTTTGTCCATTGTTCATCCTCAAACTTCCCTTCAAAATTTGTTTTTAAGAAATAACTAATGATTGGTAAACCAATAAACAAAACTAATGCTAATTGCGGAATAAAATAACCCACACCCATTACCAAGAGGATCGCTAAATAATAGACCCGGTCACGGTTTTTATATAGTTTCTTGAAATAAAACGTCTCTTCAACAGGCTCTTTCGCCAAAGAGATCCCAGCCATAAACAAACCACTAAATGTAGCATTGATCAGCATCAGCAAGACACCATAAGCTAACATTGGTAGTTGTTTATTCCCAGATTCCATCGACCATTTCGTAAAAACAGGGATCAAAACCAGAGAAAAGAGAAAACATGTATTTCTAAAAACAAAGCGATCATTGATTTCTTCTACTTGTTCAAATAGTTTCCGATGATCGTTCCAATAACCAGCGACTATAAAAAAACTAATCGCAAATGTTAGTAAACTTTCAATAAACTGACGATACATACCATCGTGAGGAATCAATATTTCTAACGCTGCAATCGTAATGACGATCGCAATAACTGCATCACTAAATAATTCTACTCTTAACTTTCCATCAACTAATTTCATTCCACTCACTACCTTTTATAGTTTAATTCGACCGTTTTTTCAGACTTATCAAGTGCACGCTAGGGCCCTTTGGTCATTATTCTGTCGGTTCTTTTTACAATATTCATAAATCAAAAACAAACAAGCTAACATAAAAATCCCTCCTCTGCATTGATTATTTTGATATGTCTCTAACTAATGTAGGTACCTTACAAAAAGCAATTATAAAGGTACCTACATTAATTGTCAACACAAATAAACAGGTACCTTCTATATTTTGCAAAATAATAAATATCCAAGACATAACTCTACGAGTCATATCCTGGACACATGAAATCCAAATATACGATGGGAGTAAACGGTCCTCTATGCTTCGAGGTTCGGAGTGAACCGAGAACCGTAGATGCAGAAGCAGCTCCTTGCCAACCTCTTTATCTCCTTAAATCATTTCGTTGTTTTTTCAGTTTGAAATCTTGCTTCTACACGATAAATCGGCTGACCTTTGGCTGAAAACTTTGCTTCGTATTCAGTCATGATATTTCCTTCGTAGTCGCTTGCATGCAAATCAAGCCAAACTTGTTCTAGAATCATGCCGTATTTTGAAAAACTACTAAGCGAATACTCAAATAGTCCACGGTTATCCGTTTTAAAATGAATTTCGCCATTTGGTTTTAGAATGATTTCGTCTGTTGCTAAAAATGTTTTAAACGTTAGACGGCGTTTTTCATGACGTGTTTTTGGCCAAGGATCCGAAAAGTTTAAATAAATTTGATCCACTTCATTTTCAGCAAAGTATTGTGTTAATTCTTCCCCGTTAACATGAAGTAATTGTAAATTTGGTAATTCTTCTTCCAACGCTTTTTCTAAAGCGATCGAAAGAACACTGAGTTGCATATCGATCCCAATATAATTGATTTCTGGATGTGCTTTTGCCATTCCTACCACAAATTGTCCCTTACCTGAACCGATTTCAATATGAATAGGGTGATTATTTCCAAAACGTTCTGTCCAACGACCTTGCCATTTGGCTGGCTCATCAACCACTAGTTCAGGATGACTTGCTAAAAGTTCAGCCGCTCCATGTCTTTTTCTCATTCGCATGTTTTGTGTTTCCTTTCTTTAATAACAAATTTTAAGAGGGTAGAACAAAACGATAATCGCTTTGTGCTGCCCTCTATCTATTCAAGTAAATGATGAAAATAGAAGTTTATCCTCTTTTTCAATCCTTTTTAATACCCAAACGCTCGTTTTAACTTCAAAATTTCAGCATTCATTTCCCGTTTTTCTCCTGATTGGTGATGCCTAAGAATCTCTTGCAGGAAATTAAATAGCGCATACCACTTGATTCGCGTTAACGCTTCTTCGCTCGGACGCATACCATAAGCTAATAGCCATTTATTCCAGCTTGCCCGCGGAACGTAATGACCTAAAAGCATACCTAGATCTAAAGCTGGATCAGCAATCATTACCGAATCCCAATCAACTAAATACAAATAATTATTCGATACGATCCAATTTCGATGGTTCACATCACCATGGACGACCATATAATTGTGAACAGAATAATTTGGTATATTTTCTTGCAGATAGTGATAGACTCTAGCAAGATACGAATTATTTTGAAGTTCTTTAGGCAATCTTTCGCCATATGCTTGAAGCATCATTGCAGGTGTCTGGATCTGACCGCCGATTTTCCCTAGCATGCTTTTTAGCATATGTGAATGGTGCAAATGATAAAGGACATCCACAACGTCATTTCTTTGACCGATTTCTTGGGCTTTAAGGACTTGACCATCTAGCCATTCTTGTGCTGTTAAAATATCGCCTGTGACTGTTCGTTTGGTCCAAACTAGCTTAGGGGCAATTCCTTCTTTAGACAATGCAGCCAAAAGAGGAGAAGTATTTCGTTTAATAAATACTCTTTCAGTCGCACGTATACCCATGAAAGTTTGGCCAGTTGCGCCTTTTATTGGCTGCAAGCGCCATTCCTTATCCAACTGAAATGCCATGGAAATTATCTCCTATCCTAACAACTTCTAATAATTATTTACAGTAAGTATCATTTTAGCTTCCATAGCGTACTTCGTCAAGCATCTCTCTTGTTCTTTTATCAGCAACTTTATTCCCCAACTGTTCCACATGTTGCATCAACACTAGCAATATAGGCTTCTAAGAGCTGTTTTGTTACTTTACCAGGTTTTCCTGTTCCAATAATATGATCATTTACTTTTACTACTGGAACAATTTCCGTCAATGATCCTGACACAAAACATTCGTCTGCTGTAAATAGTTCTTCTTCATAGACAGCTTCTTCTTTTACGGGAATGTTTAACTCTCTAGCTAGCTCTAGAATTTTTTTCTTCGTAATTCCTGGTAGAATCAAGTTTCCGTCAGGATGAGTATAAACCGTTCCGTCTTTGACTACCCAGAAATTGGCTGCTGAAGCTTCTGTTACTTTATCATCGCGAACTAGCACTGCATCATCAAAACCTTGGCGGCGGGCATCATCTAATGACAACACATTACCTAATAAGCTCAATGACTTGATATCACAATGTAACCAGCGGGTATCTGGAACAACCGCAACGGTAATCCCTTCTTCCATTTTTTGTAAAGGACGCTCATACGCTCTAATATTGGCCGTTAAGACACCTTTAACTTTTTCTGGATCTGGCAGCGCATGATTTCTTGGTGCATCAATGCCTCGTGTTACTTGAAAATACAACTTACCTTCTTTGATTCCTTCAATTTCAACTAATTTCTTTAAATTAATTGTCAATTCTTCTTTTGTAAACGGCAACTGCATTCTAATTTTTTCAGCACCGTCCCATAAACGATTTAAATGTTCTTCCATCATGTACAAATGCCCGTTATAGACACGAACGACTTCATAGAGTCCGTCACCGTACTGATAACCACGATCTTCTATATCGATTTTTACTGCTCCACGTTCAACAATTTTATCATTCCATAAAATGTACATCATTAAACCTCCATTTTCTTCAAACGATAAGGGACATAAAACTTAGCAAATAGAATTACTTCCACAAGCAATGCACCAACAACCAATAAACCCTCTTTAAAATCAGGCAATGCTATCAACACAAATACACTAAATAAAATGGCTGCGGCTAACAGCAAGACTGTTACCAGTTTACTGACCGCCTGTTTCTTTTGTTCATTTGGTACTGGGTACAAATGTGTCATCACCATATAATCAAACTGTGTATAGATCGGGATCAACTGAAAACCGATCAAATAGATAAATAGCACAGAAACCCCCATTGAGATCCAAAACTCTTTAAGGAAAAACAAAATCACTCCGCCCACTAATACTAAACGAATGAATAAGCCGCTATATTCAGAGCCTCTTAGTAAACTACGAGCATACAAATATAGGTACGTATTTTGGCTAGTTTTTTTAATGTTGCTTAACAACGGATCAAGGAACTTCCGACGTTTGACACTGCTTGAAATTTCTGGTACATCTGTAAACAAATGGATAAATTGATAAATTCGATGCATGCGATTTTTTTCTTTTTGAACCATCTGTTCCCAATCTAGCGATACCGCCGTTTCTTTTTTATTCATTATAAGAAAGAACAACATCACCTGCACCAAGCCTGTTAGAAGACCTGCTAGTGGTAAGACATACAAACTAAGAGCAATCGCAACACCACTTGTGATCATCCAAATAGCAAACCATAATTGTGCTTCTTTAGTAGAAATCTGATACAATTCATATTTTTGCAGGCGTAAATGGCTAATTTTTAAAAGCCCCAACATCACAATAAAATAGAAAAATGTTGAAAAAGCCCAGCCTGTCGAAACGACCACTAACGGCATCGACATACCACCTAATAAAATCAAGGCGATCAGTGGCAACCAAATTGAATACCGCATCGCACGATTCAAATATTGATTCATCTCAGGTTCTTTCGGTAAAATAAACACTTTATCCGCCTCTTGTGCCAAGGTCGCAATACGACCAATCTGCAATAACACCAACCAAAAGCTCACAATGATTGGTCTGCCCCAGACAAAATTTTCGGGTAGTGTTTTTAAAACTTGAGAATAGTAAAAGCCAAGTCCCCCCAATAAGAAGACGCAAACTAAAATAAAATGGTCATTAAACACATAACGCATATATTTCATCATTTTTTTCAGATGGCGTGCTAAACGAATGCCAAAAAATCCAGACATATTACCCCACCTTTTCTTCTTTTGTTAATGCGATATAAATATCATCTAAAGAAGAACCTGGTAAACTAAATTCTTCACGCAACTCGTCCATTGAACCAACAGCCCGTACTTCACCATCATGTAAAACAACAAAACGATCACAATAGCGCTCAGCTGTTGCCAAAATATGAGTTGACATCAAGATTGCGGCTCCCTGATTACGCATTTCATCCATTAATTCCAATAAGGCATGGATTGCTAATGGGTCTAACCCTAGAAAAGGTTCATCAATGATATATAAACTTGGTTCAATCAAAAAGGCACACAAAACCATGACTTTTTGTTTCATTCCTTTTGAAAAGTTTGCAGGAAACCAGTCTAATTTATTTTCCAAACGAAATGTCTTAAGCAAAGCATCTGCTCGTTTAAAAGCTTCTTCGATTGGAATATCGTACGCCATTGCCGTAATTTCGATATGTTCTCTTAGCGTTAACTCTTCATACAAAGAAGGTGTTTCAGGAATATAACCGATTTTTTTACGATAACTTTCAGGCTGTTGTCTCAGAGTTTCTCCGTCAATCGAAATTTTCCCCTTTTGTGGCGTTAGTAAGCCGATCACATTTTTGATCGTTGTACTTTTACCTGCACCATTCAGACCAATCAGACCCACCATTTCACCAGATTTCACTTCAAAATTAATATCTTTCAAGACAGGAATATGACCGTAGCCTCCTGTTAAATGTTCAATTACTAAGCTCATTGATGTACCTCCAACTATTTTTATCGTGAATCTATTATACCACGAACTTTTTGAAGGTTTCATGAACTTTTCCTCCCAAATAAAATTCAAGGTATGGTAAAGTAAAAGAAACAGTATAAAGAAAGAAGGGCTACCATGACAGATTGTATTTTTTGTAAGATCATTAATCAGGAAATCCCAAGTTATAAAGTTTATGAGGATGATAAGGTTTATGCCTTTTTAGACATTACCCAAGTGACTAAAGGTCATACTTTGCTCGTTCCTAAGGCGCATGTGACGGATATTTTTGAATATGAACCAACGTTAGCAGGTGAAGTTTTTGCACGAGTTCCTAAAGTTGCTCGCGCTTTGGAAAAAGCTTTTCCGGAAATGCAGGGCTTGAATATTATCAATAACAATAAAGAGCTAGCCTATCAATCTGTTTTTCACTCTCATATCCATTTAATTCCACGGTATGGAGAGTCTGACGATTTTTCGATTCATTTTGGAAATAACCAAGCAGCATACTCTTCAGAATCCATGCAAGAAATAGCCGAAAAAATTATGAAGCAGGTGGAACAATAATGGGAAAGTTTTCTAAAGGAATTTTATTTGGTGCCGTCGTTGGTGCTGCAAGCGGGCTACTTTTTGCTCCAAGAAGTGGGAAAGCCACTCGTCAGAAATTTGTCGATGAGTTAGATGATTGGTCTGACTTGAAAGAAGATTTCACTGATAAACTAGACCAATTCAAAGAATCAGCACAGGCGTTGCAAGTAGCTGCTGACACATACCTTGAACCATTTATCGATGGCCTCAATCGCGATGTCGAGAATTTCAAATTTCAAGCAGAACCAAGATTAGATCAAATCCAAGAACAAGTGGAAAAAATCCAGTCTGAACTACCGGATATGTCCGTGGAAGGTTAACAAAATTTCGAGGATCAACATGCTTAGGAATGGCATTTGATCCTCATTTTCTTACTTTAATTCTAATAATTCCTTTTTTTTAAATTTATTAAAGACGCAATTTAGACTAATTCCCTTAAAATCATCCATGTTTATCGATTAAATTGTGTCCTAAATTCGAAAATTGTTTGAAACTATAGTTTACGTATTTCTTTTATGAAACATAGTGTGGTATAGTAATAACCGTGAGAATTAATTTCTACATAATAAAAAATAAAACAAACTTAGGAGTGCTAAAAGAATGAAGAAAAAATTAATCTTAGCTGTAGCAGGTTTATTCAGTATTTTTGCCTTAGCTGCTTGTTCAGGCGGTTCACAAGATATCGCAACAATGAAAGGCGGAACAATCACTGTTGATGATTTTTATAACCAAGTGAAATCAAACCAACAAAGCCAACAAACAGTTCAACAAATGATCATTTTCAAAGTATTTGATCAAAAATATGGTAAAGACGTTTCAGATAAAGACGTTCAAGCTCAATTTGATGAAACAAAGAAAAGCATCGAATCTCAAGGTGGCAACTTTGCTGATCAATTAAAACAAGCTGGATTGACAGAAAAAAGCTATAAAGAACAAATCAAACAAGGTCTTGCTTATAAAGCAGGGATCAAAGACCACATCAAAATTACTGATGAAGATTTAAAAACTGCTTGGGAAACATTCCATCCAGAAGTAGAAGCTCAACTTATCCAAGTTGCAACTGAAGATGAAGCAAAAGAAATCAAAAAACAATTAGATGACGGCGGCGACTTTGCAAAAATCGCTAAAGAAAAATCAACAGATGAAGCAACTAAAAAAGACGGTGGCAAAGTTAAATTTGATTCTCAAACTGAAACAGTTTCTGAAGCAGTAAAAACAGCTGCTTTCAAACTAAAAGACGGTGAAGTTTCTGAACCGATCCAAGCAACAGATTCAACTGGTTACCAATCAACATTCACTATCGTAAAAATGGTGAAAAACAAAGAAAAAGGCAATGACATGGCTCCTTACAAAAAAGAGTTACAAAAAATTGCTGAAAAAGCAAAAGAAAACGATCAAGAATTCATCCAAAAAGTGACATCTGAAGTTTTAACTGCAGCAAACGTTAAAATCAAAGACGACTCTTTCAAAGATGTCCTAGCTGGCTTAGTTGAAACAAAAGATTCTGCTAAATCAAGCGATTCTTCTAAAAAAGATGAAAAAGAATCTTCTTCTAAAGAAAAAGAATCTAAATCAAGCGACTCTGAAAAATCTAAAGATTCTTCAAGCAAAACGGAAGAATCATCAAGTAAAACAGAAGAGTCTTCTAAATAATCAAATAAAAAAAAGAGATGAAATTCATCTCTTTTTTTTATTTGCACTATTTTTCAAAAACTACTTCAAAAAGTTCATAAACGATCAACATATCCTCCGAAAAAGGTAATTCATATTCCTCTAATTCTTGTTCAAAGAACGGTTGATGAACACTGCGCCAATACTTAAGCGTGCGATCCCCTTCGCCTTCAAGATAACCATGGACTTCTGAGATCTGAGCATATGGCAGAATATCGACTACTTTTGTACAAATGATCGCTTGTGCTTGGTCATTTCCATCTAATAATACACTGTAGTTCCCTACTACTGGCAGTTTCTCGCTTTCCAAATCTAACTCATATAAAAGATGCAGCGAAGAAGTCCCTGTCTTTTCTCTACTAAGGACAAGTCCCAATAGCTCATCCGCCATTGCAGGAGAATTTCCAAAAGCCCACGCTTCATAGTGGTCATGTGGGATTGAAAATTGTTTTTTGAAATCTGACCATAGTGTTAATACGGATTGGTTCATGATTCTCTCCTAACTATTTTAAATATCTTTTGGGACATAGAAACTACGATTATCTAAGCCAAAAATCCGATCTGTATATTGTCCTGGTTCTGTTTGGCGCACTGATCCTAGCATCATTTGGATCGATGCGTCGATATTATCGATTTGATGTAGCACTTCTGCCTCCATGATGCGCGGACGAACAGGTGAACCATATTCTAATAAGCCATGATGCGCTAAAACCATATGACGTAATACAATCACATCTTCATCATTTTCGTCGATTTTCAACGCAATACAAGCTTTGGTAATTTCTTCATCTACTAGCACTAAATGCCCAATCAAATTGCCGGACAATGTATATTCAGTAGTCATCGCACCAGATAGTTCTTTAACTTTGCCTAGATCATGTAGGATTATTCCTGAATAAAGCAGTGCTGCATTTAATTCACTATATTCTTTACAGATTGATTTACCTAAACGAAGCATGGAAACCGTGTGATACGCTAAACCATTTGCAAAAGCATGATGGTTTCTTTTAGCTGCTGGATAATCAAAAAATTCTTTTTGATATTGCGTCAATAAATAACGAACGATCCGCTGCCAATGAGCATTAGTGATTTCAAATACAGTTTGATTGATTTCTTCAACCATCTCTTCTCGTTTTAATGGCGCTCGCTCCATGTATAAAGCTGGTTGATTCGGTTCATCGGGACGTGCAACCCGCATATGAATAATTTTAACTTGAGGATTTCCTTGATAAACTTCTCTTTTTCCATTTAAAAGAATCACATTTCCAGCTGTAAAGCGACTGATTTCTTCTTCCGAGGCATCCCAATATTTTCCATCAATCGTGCCTGAGGTATCTTGAAACGTAAACGCAATAAATTTTTTTCCATTTTTTGCAATACGCACATCAGCATTTTTGATCAAAAGAAAGAATTCAAATGTTTCATCTACTGTTAGTTCACGGATTTTTTTCATATTTATGCTCCTTCTAATTCCATAATCGGTTGTTTTAACTCTTTGTAATAGCTTACCATTTCTTGGTCAGAAGAAAAACAAATGACTTGCTGATGCTCAGAAAAAACGGCAAATAATTGTGCTAGTTGTTGTTTTCTTTGACTATCGTAATGTAGCCAGCCATCATCGATCATAATAGGACATAGGCTACGTTGCTCTTGTAGATAAAGAAAAGCAAAGCGAACAGCCATAATCACTTGATCTCTTGTTCCGGTGGACAACTCATGCAACATAAAACGCTGCTGATCTTCACGAATAACGATCAATTGTTCCTCGTCTAACTGAATTCCACGATACGTGTTCTGGGTTAAGAGCTTGAAATAATCCGTTGCTTTTTTCAATAAATTAGGCAACTGCTGTTCTGATAATTCAGTTAACAAATCCATTAACAGCTGTCCTGCCAATTGATGAGCAGACCAATCTAAAGCCAGTTCTTCTATCTCTGTTTTTAGTTCTGCTTGTTCTTGATGTAGTTCATCCAAAGTACCATCTGACAACATTTGCCGGCGCTGATACAGCAGCTTTTGCTCTTTTTCTTGTAATTGTTGAATAGTACTTTCGAGATCTTTGAGCTTCTGTGACATTTCCAACTGCTGTTTTGGTAATTGTTGTGGGTTAATCGTCTCAGGGTATAAACCTATTAACATTTTTTGCAATTCTTGTTTTCGTCTATGATTAGCAGTTGTTTCTTGATAGTGTTGGATCTTATTTGGGATCTCGTTGATCGACGTTATTTGGAACCGCTGTAGTAGCGGCCGGCTTTGATCGATCACCTGCTGTTGCTTTTCTTTGACTTCCCTAATCGTCTGACGGGTATAGGCATCCGCCTGATACTCTTGAGCAAAACGAACTTTTTCCATTTTGTCTGCAAAGTTGCTGATCACACGCATTCTTTCAGCTAACGAAGTTCCTGCGATTGGCAACTGTGCTGTATAACGCTCAGTTGCTTCCGCTAGTTTTGCTACTCGTTTTTGGTCTGCTTCTAATTGGTGTTCCAGCTCTTGATTGGTATTGATCAAAATCAAATAACGTGTAATATCCGTACGATAGGTCAACCAAAATTCAACTTGATCCATTCGACCTAAATGGTTTTCCTTGACTTTTTGAGCGATAAAACGCTCCATGTCTTTTTCCTCTTCACGAATCCGTTTCATTTCTGCTTTTATTTTTTGCAATTGATCATTCAGATAATCTAGTTGCGATAGTTTTTCTTGCCATTGTCGTTTTTCATTTTCATAGGTATCTTTTGGTTGGTAAAAAAGGGGAAATAAACCCGCAAGCAAAAATCCTGCACTTAAAATAAACGTTCCATATCGAAGCGGCACCGGTAAAAAGAAACTCAATGCTAAAATGATTCCAGCAAAACCACAAAAAAGAAGATTAACTTTTTTTGTCGTTTGGCGATGATTTTTTCGAAACATCTCTTTATTGACCGTTTCAAAGGTACTTAAATTTTCTTCCCTTGCCGCAATTTCCTCTTCTAGCAATTCTAAATCAGTCTGTGTCGTTTGCAGTTTGACTGTTCGTGCAACGATTTCATCCCTCATCTCCTTGACCACTTGTTCTTCAAATGATAGCTGAGGCGGGGTTTCTTGATTCCAGCCCCATTTTCTTTCCAAGGGAAACAGCTCTTCTTGGTTTTGCTGTAAGGATTGTGTCATCCACTTGATCTCAGAGAGGAGTTTATCAATATCATATCGTTGATTCAGTAATTGTTGGATATGTTCTTCTTCTTTTAAGTAGAACTGGTAATCATCTGTCAGATCTTCTGTCTCACTTTGTGCTGCTATACTTTGATTTAATCTTGTTAATTCTTCATTTAAGAACCGATGCTGTTGATAAATTGAAAGTAAATTTTCTTGTTCTTCACGACTTAGCACAGTTAACGTCTTTGACTGTTCAATTGATTGTAATTCTTCATATAATGGTAAATTCATTACCTGCTTTTCTATCAAGGCTAGTTGACTTTTGATCTCTTGTGCGGTTTCGCGTTCTTTTGTTACTAACTGCTCAGTACTATCTAACTCAGCCAGCAGCTGCTGAAAAGGTCGCTCTTGCTGCTCCTTATCATTTACACGTTGTTGTAAACTTTGATAGGCATTCAACTTTTGATTTAATAACGGCTGACTTCCTTTCCCCTTATAAATCGTCTGTGCGTCCTTAAAATAGGCTTCTCTACTGACCAATAGCTGTTGACTTCCTGATAGGCCAAGAGACAATAATGAGGTTTGCAAGGCCTCTTCATTTAGTTTTTCTAATTGGCTAAGCTGCTCTTGCTGAAAAGTAAAGACAGACTGAAATAGTTCTTTGGTCAGTGGATGGATCATCTTTTCTAGCATAGACTCATCGCCCATTTGGTCATTAAAATAGACTTTTGCTTGCCCTTTATTTTGACCTTTAAATCGCTCAACTTGTACTTCACCATACACTGGATGAGTAAACCACAAGCGACCGCCATATGCTGCACCATTTTTAGGTTGATAATCTTTTTTTCTTTTTCCTTTAGCTGGAAAGCCAAATAGCATTGCTTGAATAAATTGATAAATCGTTGATTTTCCAGCTTCATTTGCGCCAAATACTAATTGGTTTTTGGGTGAAAAATCAATTTTGTGTTGCTGCCATTTACCGAATCCAACCAATTCTATTGCAACGAATTTCATGTCTGATCCTCCTGAATGACAAAATCTTCTTTGATTTTTTGATTTGCCTGCTCAACACTACGCTCACGCCACTCTTCATTTATCGACACAACTGAAGAAAACAATGGATTTTGCACTAATTCTTGTAATGTATTTGAAAAGATATCCGGTTGTAAATAGTTTTTCTCTAATTGATTTAATAGCTCTGGAGCGGCTGTGATCATGACTTTTTTAGTCAAATCTTCTGCTACTACCTCTACTCTGAATAAAAACAGTGAATGATTTGTTTGTTGCAATAAACGGTTTTGTAAATAGTGCAGCAATTCACCGTTTTCATAAGATATTTGGAATTCTTCGCCTAATTGCACTATATCTGTTAACTGGATTTCTTTCAATAACAATTGCCCAGAAGTTGGTCCAGCTTTCAACATCAGCTCAGTCAAACTACTTAACGCTTCTTGCAAACTTCCAGCTTGACGCAGCGAATACTTCTCTACTTGCCAAGAAACTTGAGCGACTGGTTCAAATCGAACCGTTGCATGACCTGCTCCTATGGAAACAATGGCAACCCCTTGTACCGTCCGTTCTTTTTTTGTGTGTCCTTGAGGTGTTCCCGGATACACGATCAATGGATCTGCACTGACCACTTGTGGCTGATGGATATGCCCTAAAGCCCAATAGTCATAACCTTTGGATTTCATCGCACTAAATGTAAATGGTGCATAGTTCTGAGCTCCGTTATTGGTCGTATCTCCGTGATAAACCCCAATATGTATATTTACTCCTACCTCTTTTGTAGGAAAACCTAAAAGTTTATCCTCATTGATCCATGGATGCTCATAACTAAACCCTGTTACTGCCACTTTTTCTTGATTCTTCGTCATAAAATAATGCGTCTCAACCTGTTCCTTTTTAAAAAGAAACATATTTTTAGGAAAATCGAACCAGTAACGTTCTGCTACATAATAATCGTGGTTCCCAAACGACATGATCACAGGGATGCCCTCTTGATCCAAACGTTTCATCTCATCGATAAAATAGGCTTGTGTTCGGATAGATGTCCGACTTTGATGAAAGGTATCTCCAGCCAAAATAACCGCATCTACCCGATTTTTAATGGCTATATCAACGATTGCTGTAATTGCTTTATGGTTAGCTTGTTGTAATTTTTCTGTGATTTGTTTAGGGCTGTTTTTAAGGCCTTCAAAAGACCGATCCAGATGTAAGTCTGCCGTATGTAATAGTTTCATAAGGTCCTCCTGTTCGCCCGATTTCTTTTCCTTAATCATATCATTTTATTGAGAAGCGGTCAGTAAAAAGATACGAAAATTTGTTCGTTTTTCATTTTTTGAGAACGATAAAATCAAAGAGGTCGGAATTCGACTCTGCAAGCCTACTTCCAACCTCTATCAATTTGCTATTTTATAGTTATTTCAATTTGGACAATCTCACTTTGGGTCCCAATTCTCATTGGTGGTCCCCATGTCCCAACACCTGAGGAAACAATGACTTGAGGGCTATTTTCATCTTGACGATAATAGCCATAATCGACCGTAAAGTAAGCCTTTGTTACTAAACTAAAAGGGAAAATCTGTCCTTGATGGGTATGTCCTGAAAGAATCAATTCGTTCTCATTTTTATATTCATCAATATTTGAAGGTTGGTGATCCAAAATGATTTTTGGCAGCTTATTGCCTACTTTTTTGAATTGTTCTTGAATGCTTTTTCGGTCACCAGCTTGTGAGCCAATCGGTCTACTGTCTTTTCGCCCGACAACTAATAGTTCTTCACCTACAACCGTGATTTCATCTTCAAGTAATGTGATGTTCGATGCTGCAACAAGGTCCTTCATTTTCTCAAAGGTTTCCCCTGCATCATGATTGCCCCAACACATATACGTTCCGTAAGTAGAGGAGAGCCGTTTGAACTGCTGCTCAATGCCTTTGACATCTTGCAATGCTTTATAGTTTCCGTCAAATAAATCACCGGAAATAAACACAATATCAGGTTGGCTTTGATTAATTTTAGTAACGATTTTTTCTAATTTCTTCACATCATTGATATACCCTAGATGCAAATCACTGATCAAGACAGCGTTTATTTTTTTAGCTTGATTACTTGCTGATTTATTGATCGTTACTTGGTACTTCATTGTTTTGATTTGTTGAGCTTGCCATGAGCCATAGCAGAATAAAACAACGATCAACAATGTTGAACCTAGCCAAATGATCAGCTTTGTCTTAGTTTGAACAGTGGTGATTTTTTGTGTAATCATTAAAATCAGATCAGTCAATCCGTAAATAACCAATGACAAAAACCAAGCCGATAACCAGTAACTCCCGATTTTACCGATTACTCCGCCTACATTGGCATCAAACAATAATAATGTCAGTAATGACGTAAGTGCCAATAAACCAATCATCCCCCACAAAATCAGCGAATGCTTGAAAAAGGAAAATTGTTCTAATATAAAAAGAATTTTTCTGCCGATATAGAAATTACCTAAAAGAAACAATAGTCCAATCACCAAAAATGCCAACTTATTCATGACTTCCCTCCATTTTTTGACCCACCATTTGACCAAATTTCACAATTGTTTCAAGATTATTTTCAGTATTATTCCAAATTTCTGGATCGATGGTCACCTGGTTTTCCTGAAATAGTATAATTACAGTCGAACCACCAAATTCAAACCAGCCTTTTTTCTCAAAACGATGACAATTGCCGGAAGTTTTTACATTTTTAATTTTCCCAACCATTAACGCACCAACTTCGATTTGAGCAATTTCACCAAAATTTTCCGTTTCAATCACAGTTACTTCTCTTGCATTTCTAGAAAATACTGGCTGGCTATGGATCGCTATCGGCTGTACGGTATGAAAAATACCAGCTATTTTCTGATGTGCTGAAATTGTCCCTTCATCAATAAAATAATAGTGATGATAATCATCTGGTGTTAAACGAAAAATGACAGCACAGCCGCCTTGCCATTTTGCGGCAAGACTTGTGCTATCAAGTAACTCCGAAAGCGCGTATTCTGAATGCTTCACTTTAAATGTTTGTTTTTCACTAATTGAATAAACAGTTACTTTTCCATCACAAGGCGCACTGAAAGCACCTCTATCTTGAGATAAGACGCGGGCAGCAGGCTTGATTTCCCGCATAAAAAAGTGATTGAATGACGTATAACTCATCGTTTCATAGTCTTGCATCGACAAAGCATTTTTTTTGATGAAACGATTGATCATTCCTTTTGAGAGTGGACTATTTAAATAGACTCCAGCCACCTTTGTAAGCGGCGGTTGGATAATTCCTTTCAACAAAGTCCGTCCTAGCGGATTTTTATATAAAAAGTGTAATAACCAACTATCCTGTTCAGTAATCCGTTTAGTTTTAAAGCGTCTATTCATCTATTTACTCCTTTAAAAAATTTAGCGAACAAAAAAAGCAACTACTGCTCCTATAAAAGCGCCAAAAGCTAATTTTCTAGGATCGACTTTTTTGATTTTTACTTTTGAAATAAATAAAAAACCAATGATCAATAATGCTGCTGGATAGACCAAAGTAAAGGCAATGTGTAACCGTCCTGCAATAAAAAATAACAATGGAATCAACGCTGCGCTACTCGTAACAGGCAATCCTTCGTAATATTCTCGACAAGTGTCACAATGTTCTTTTCTCTCCATTTCGGTCACATTATAGTGGGCCAACCGAATTAAAGCTGCTAAAATGTAAAAGACAAATAATGGCAAATAAATTCCTTGCGTTAAACCAGAAGCATACCCTAAAACTGTTGGGAACACCCCAAAACTAATCAAATCAGCGAGTGAATCGATTTGAATCCCATAACACATCTCACTCTTGGTGCGTTCTTTCGTGTTTGCAACAAATCCATCAAACATATCACAAATACCTGAAAATACTAAACAAAAAATCGCTTCAACAATATGTTGAGTCAGCGCCAAATACATCCCGATTATGGAAAAAACTGCATTTCCATACGTTAGAATAACTGTGTAATCATAAATACCAATCATACTTTTTGTTCCCCAATCATTTTTTCGTTTAATAATACTATAGCATTAAAAGTATGTTAAATGGGAGAATTTTTAATATTTAATGCTTTTTTTTACATACTATTTTGGTTTATCCCTTATAATAAAATACACTAAAAAAGCTTTAAAATAGCGAGTATCCATGCTGCTTCACTCGTTATTTTAAAGCTTAAATCACGACCTCTTAATCGTTATACAAATCACGGATAGGTGTCATAATAATACGGTTCAAATCATTGACGATCAAACTAAAAGCTTGCTCTTTTTGCATTAATTGATTGATAACTTCTGCTGCTTGAACTTCCGTTGCTAAAGCTTGGGCTTTTTCAGCATCCTCTTCTGAAAATTCTTCACCACGCATTTGTTTTTCTTGTAAGCCTTGTTGGAATGTTTGGAATTCTTTAAATAATTTGTAGGCTGCTTCATCCGCTTTTACATCTGCATATGCTTGTTCTAAAGCTTTAAATTCATCCATTTCACGGATTTCGCGTTCTACTTGATTGGCTGTATCATAAATATTGCTCATTCAATCTCCCTCGTTTCTATAAATTCTTCTCTTTGATTGTACCATTCTTTGATTCGTTTTCAAACCGATTATTCTCCCGTCAAACCACCCCAGAAGTCTTTCAACCCATTTTTGGCATTGTCCCAGCCTTCTTTGAGTTTACCGCCAATATCTTTAGCTCCTTCTTTGACTTGACCACCGATATCTTTCACACTGTCTTTCCATGCGTCGCTATTTCCAGGTGTTGTAACTTCTCCTGCAGGCTGTACGATTCCACCTGTTGCATAGGCATCGGCTACCGTAAATGGCGTTTGTGCTGTAAAAGGTAAAATGCCTTGTGTCTGACTGCTAAATACGGTCGAGGCATGTGTAGCACTACTTCCTTGTAGATAATGACTTTCACTGGTTTGCTCAAAACCTAACCACGTTGCAACTACCACATCTGGCGTATAGCCTACAACCCATTGGTCATTAGTTTTATCCGTATCAAAGTTGGTTTCTGTTGTCCCTGTTTTTCCAGCCATAACATAGCCTGCTGGATCAGCATTAATCCCAGTTCCTGAGCTAAAGACACCTAAAAGCATGCTGGTCATTTGATCTGCAGTATCTTTGGTAATAATTTGTTTCGTTTTCGCATTGGTATTGTCTTCGATCACAGCTCCCGTAGAGTCTACGATTTTCGTGATCAAATGGGCTTCTGATTGAACACCGCCATTGGCAAAAGCACTATAAGCACTAGCCATTGTCAAAGGTGACACACCTGTTTTCAGTCCACCGAGCGCTAACCCATAATATTTATCTTCTTTGGCTAAAGGAATGCCAAATTTCTCCGTTTTTTCAAATCCTTTATCTAACCCGATTTTGTGTAATGTCCAAACAGCCGGGAGATTCAAACTTTCCCCTAAGGCTTGGTACATTGTCACTTCGCCGCTGTTCGTCCGGCTATAGTTTTCAGCTGGATAATAATCTTGCGGTTTGTCTTCTAAAATACTATTTGGTTTCATGCCGGATTCCAAAGCAGGTGTATAAACCGAGATAGGTTTTAAAGACGAACCTGGTGAACGTTTTGTTTGTGTCGCAAAGTTAAAGCCTCGATATACGTGTTCCCCACGTCCTCCAACAACTCCTTGCACACCACCTGTTTTTGGATCAAGCGCAACGGAACCACTTTGAACCATGGCACCATCTTCTGCATTTGGTGGGAATAAGGCGTCATTATCATAGGTTTGCTGCATCGCTTTTTGATAATCTTGATCTAACGCTGTATAGATTTTATAGCCTTTATTCAATAGATCTTCTTCTTTTAAGCCATATTTATTCACCGCTTCATCAATGACCGCATCGAAGTAATACGGATATCTGTAGTCTGAATTTTGATCAGAATAATTATCTGCTAGCATACTGCCCATATCAACACCTGCTTGAGCATCCGCTTCCCCTTGTGATAATTTCCCATTATCTACCATTAACTGTAAAACCGTATTCCGGCGATTAACAGCATTTTCAACGTAATCGATTGGATTAAAAATCCCTGGTCCTTTCAGCATCCCAACTAAAGTTGCTGCTTGACCAACTGATAATTCACTGGCACTAACAGCAAAATATTTATGCGAGGCATCTTCGATTCCCCAAACCCCATTTCCAAAATAGGAATTATTGAGATACATCTCTAGAATTTGCTGCTTGTCATATTTTTTCTCGATTTCAATTGCTAAGAACAGCTCTCTTGCTTTACGGGTCATGGTCTGTTCTTGGGTGAGGTAGGCATTTTTAG
>DWQL01000102.1:0-20600 GCA_018231265.1 Noctuana haematospila | reverse complement strand
ATTCTATATAAATTAAGAAAGAGTTATGTTTCAAAATATTTGTTTTAAGATTTTTTCGCATAATATATAGTAATGTAGTAATTTCATTTTAGTAACGATTAAAAATTAGGAAGTGTTAACTTGTGAAGTATGGGAAAAAAACAAAATCAATAGTAGTACTAGGGTTATCAGTATTAATGTTAGCTGCATGTAATAAAAAAAAAGAGGAAATAGCCAAACTATCGGAAGTTAATGAGTTAGAAAAAAACACATTCTATTCAAAATTCGAAAGTCTGGAAAAAAAATACGCTGCAACACTAGGTGTGTATGCTATTGATACAGAAAACAATAACAAATTAATGTACAACGAAAAAAGTAGATTTTCTTACGCTTCTACTATTAAAGCAATTTCAAGTGGTTTGTTATTAAAAAATAGTTCTATTGAAGATGTGGAGAAAAAAATATTTTATACAGAGAGTGATTTAGTCACTTACTCACCAATTACTGAAAAACATTTAGATGAAGGGATGACGCTAAAAGAAATTATGAACGCTGCAGTAGCGTATAGTGATAATACAGCTGGCAATATAATTTTGAAAGAACTGAATGGTCCTGCTGGTCTTCAAGCTGAATTAAAAACTATTGGAGATAGTGTAACCCAGGTAAATAGATATGAACCAGAATTAAATGACTTTAAAGTTGATAGCAATGAAGATACCAGTACACCAGAAGCTATAGGAAAGGATTTAGGGTATCTTTTAAAGGAAGGGAATTTAACTCCTAAAAATTTGGAATTTTTTAAAAATATAATGGTAAGTAATACGACAGGTGACAAGTTAATTAGAGCGGGTATCCCTACTGGATACATAGTTGGTGATAAGACTGGAGCTGCATCATATGGTACAAGAAATGATATTGCATTCATAATTCCTGAATCAAAAGAAAAAAAACCAATGCTTTGGATTGTTTTTTCAAATATGAAAGATGAAAAAGCTGAATATGACGACAAACTTATAGAAGACACTGCATCGGTGTTAAGTGAGTACTTTTCTTTGAAATAATTTGATTGTAGATATAATTTCGGGATTTTTTACAATATAAATGTCTAAGATACAAATTACTTTTTTTAAAATGTGTATGGATCAATTATTTTAAAAATATTTTTTTAAGTTGACTAATGTAATAATTCAACCTTTAAAGTATTTTTGTTAAAAAATCTTGAAGAATATCAAGTTTATCAATAGAAGTCACATAGACAGATTTTCTCCATATACGTACAGTTTTTTTCTCTCTTATCTAAATTATGACATAGTCTTCAGAAATTTTTGAACCCATTTTTGCTATAATTAAAAAAGGAAGCCCAATTCATCACTAATTCATATACTGCTGGTATTGCCTTCTAATGAAAGAACGAGGAAGATCTTCTTAAGATAAAATCACCTCAATTAGAATGCAGATTTAATTGAGGTGATTTTCTAGTATAATTTTTAATAACTAAAAAGTCTATAGTATGTGCTTGGTCAGTAATTGAAGAACAAAACAAAAAATTAGGAGATAATCTACAACCTTTCTTCTGAGCTTGAAATGTTAAATTATTCAATACTAACATCAGAAAAGATATCTAAGCAAGAATTACAAGTTAAGGAGATAGCAATGTCTGAAACAGATAAAGCGATCTCTTTTCTTTTTCAGAGCAGCCAACTTCAGAGTGGCTGTTTTTTTGACGATGAAGCCTGGATCATTCTGTCTGATTATCTTAGCAGATTTCCAAGCACTTAGTAATTCGGATCGCTTTAGCTCTCGATGTAATACTTTATCCATTCAATCGTCTTTATTCCCCTGACTGATCTTTTTGATCAGTTCAAAGCTATCAGGACTGATTTCGATGTCTTCGATTCTTTGGACAGAGACTCTTTTTTTTTGCTCTCATTTGATAATCGGAATAAATGTTGCCAGCTTTCTTTCATTTCCGTGTTAAATTACTGTTTCTGTCATTACTTGAAGAGTATTTGCGAGTTTTCGGTGCACACTAGTCCGTTCTTTTCTTATATCATTTAGGCTTATCGAATAGGTTTCTAAGCTTATCAAAACAGCTGTACACAAAAATTCTTTTTTATAAACTACACGAATATCGCTAATATCTCTAGGGGCATACCATATTTCCATCAATTCTCCGACAAATGCAGTTAAGTTGAATTGGTAATACTTCAAGCGAAATAAATGAATTCCGTCAGAATGGACAACACGTTCTTTTGGGATTCTAATAGTAGTAAGTCGAGATTTTCCAAAGAATCTGGCATATTTGGTAAAAAAACTGGTCTGTTTCACCTGTCAATTGGTTACTATTCGATTGTGCCATGAACTCTGTAAGCAACAAATCTTTAAATGCTATCAGGAGGACATTTGGATTTCAATCCACAGGGACTGCGTTTCTTTTCTACATCTAATTGCACATGATTAGTAGGATTAATCAAATTTTAAGGAACTCGTTGCAACTTACGATAAATTGTTGTATGGCTAACACCCATTTTATCGTCTATTTCCTGAATATTTATGTTGTTATAACCCCTTTCACTATACATTTTCGATTCTCTCATTTAAGTTCTTTATGTGAACCCATCAAAATCAATCCAGCATATATATAGGATAAATCAACTAACTGGTATTACATTTAAGGTTTTTTTTTACAAAAAATGGTTTCTAAATTAAAAAAAGTTATTTTTTTTAAAAGTGTCATGGTCTATAAATGTTGTTATGACAAAGATAAATAGATATGGAAATATTTCTTATTCCTTTTTATTGACAAACGAAAAAAAACCACCGTAATATTGGCTTGTGGTTATAACCAGTTAAAATAAAGGAGAAACTTATGGAAAATGCCTTTAAAAACAAAGCTTTGTATCATCAACTTGTTGATTTACTGCAGGAACGAATCGAAACAGTCATGATTCCTCATGACAAGTTGCCCTCTGAACGTGAATTAACTGCACAATATGGGGTCAGTCGGACGACGGTCCGGTTAGCGCTACAAGAACTAGAAAATAGAGGTTCCATCTATCGTCGACATGGCAAAGGAACATTTGTTTCAGATATAAAAAAAGAGGCCGCTGATTTAGCTGGCGCATATAGTTTTACAGAACAAATGAAGAGTCTTGGTCGAAAACCACACACTCGTATCTTATCGTTTGAAAAATTGGAAGCGGATAAATTTATTTGTCAGCATCTTAACCTTTCGTTAGGAGAAGCAGTATTTAAATTAAGTCGATTACGGATTGCTGATAGAGAGCCTTTAATGGTAGAAGACACTTATTTGCCAGTGAAATTTTTCTTATCACTCACGGATCAATTATTGCGTAGCAAACCATTATATGACCTGTTTTCGGAAGATTTTAATCAAACCATTCGTTTAGCAGATGAAGAGTTATACGCGAGTATTGCTTCGAAAGAAGATGCGAAACTATTGATGATTCCAGAAGGAGCACCAGTACTTCATTTAGCACGACAGACGTATAACATGAAAAATGAAATTATTGAATTTACATTGAGTGTGGCACGAGCAGATCAGTTTCATTATCAGATACGCCATATTCGGAATAGTTAGGAGAGTTAAGTATGTTTACAGCAGAAAAAGAAGAACTAGAACAGCTAGGAGCGGAAATTACTACCCGTGAAATTCGTCAGCAACCAGAGCTTTGGCAAGAAACCGTGACACTTTATCGTAAAAATCAAGCCATTTTGGAAAATTTTTTAAAAGAAGTCCAAGCCAAAGCAGAAGGAAAACGTACAAGAGTCATTTTTACAGGAGCAGGGACTTCCCAATATGTAGGTGATACCGTTGTTCCTTATTTACGAGCACATGGGGACACACAGGCGTTTACATTTGAAAGTATTGGGACAACAGATATTGTTGCCAAACCAGAAGATTATCTGATTAAAGAAGAACCAACGTTGTTAGTTTCGCTTGCTAGAAGCGGGAATAGTCCGGAAAGCCTAACTGCAGTGGAAGTAGCAAATCAAGTAGTTGAGACGTTTCATCATTTAGCCATTACTTGTGCAAAAGAAGGACAGTTGGCACAACGGAGTCAAAAAGAAGATAATAGCTTTTTATTCTTAATGCCGACACGTTCAAATGATGGTGGTTTTGCGATGACTGGTAGTTTTTCTTGCATGACCTTGGGCACGTTATTACTCTTTGATCAAACAGCCTTCGAACAAAAACAAGAATATGTAAGCGTTCTGATGGGATTGGGTGAAGAAGTTTTATCTCGTGAAGAAGAGTTGAACAAAATTGTTAATCTTGGTTTTGAGCGAATTGTTTATGTTGGTTCTGGAAGTTTAGCTGGTTTGACAAGAGAAGCTCAACTGAAAATTTTAGAATTAACGGCAGGAAAAGTTGCAACAATTTTTGACTCATCAATGGGCTTCCGTCATGGTCCGAAATCATTTATTAATGAAAAAACCATTATGTTTGGCTTTGTTAATAATGCGCCTTACACAAGAGATTATGATTTGGACATTTTAGAAGAAGTTCACAGTGACGAAATAGCAGCTGGCGTCTTTGCGATTGCCCAACCTGGAAAACGTAATTTCTCAGGTCCAACCATTGAATATTCAGCGGAAACAGCTTTATTACCAGATGGCTATTTAGCATTAGCAGATATCATGGTAGCACAAACAGTCGCACTATTAACATCTATTAAGGTGGGAAATAAACCGGATACCCCTTCACCGACAGGTACAGTGAATCGTGTGGTTAAAGGAGTAACGATTTATGACTATAAATGATACGACATTTGGAGGAGAAACTATGCTTACGTTAACAGCGGGAAAAAAAGCGGCAATGGATAGTTTATCAACGCATGAAGGAATCATTAGCGCGTTAGCAATTGATCAACGGGGTGCGTTGAAAAAAATGATTACAGCGCTAGATGTAGAGCCAACTGATGCACAAATTGAAACGTTTAAAGAATTAGTCTCAAAAGAAATGACACCGTATGCTTCAGCAATTTTATTAGATCCAGAATATGGGTTGCCTGCTGCTAAATCACGTGATACTGAGTCGGGGTTGTTACTCGCTTATGAAAAGACAGGATACGATGCAACTACTCCTGGACGATTGCCCGATTTACTAGCAGACTGGTCTGTTCTACGCTTGAAAGAAGAAGGCGCAGATGCTATTAAGTTTCTACTATACTATGACGTGGATGAGGATCCAGAAATTAATCATCAAAAACACGTGTTTATTGAACGCTTAGGTAGTGAATGTGCAGGAGAAGACCTACCATTTTACTTGGAATTAGTTTCTTATGATGCGCAGATAGCAGATGCTATTTCTTTGGAATATGCAAAAGTTAAACCACATAAAGTGAATGAAATGATGAAAGAATTTTCCAAACCACAATATAAAGTAGATGTATTGAAAGTGGAAGTACCAGTCAATATGAATTATGTAGAAGGTTTTGCGACTGGTGAAACAGCATATACAAAAGAGAAAGCGGCTAATTATTTCTTAGAACAAAGTCAAGCCACTCATTTACCATTTATCTTTTTAAGTGCCGGTGTTTCAACTGCTTTATTCCAAGAAACATTACGTTTTGCTAAAGAAGCAGGTTCAACATTTAATGGTGTTTTATGTGGCCGTGCAACATGGAAAAATGGGGTGAAACCTTTTGTTGAAGCAGGTGAAACCGCAGCCTGTGATTGGTTGAAAACAGAAGGAAGAGAAAATATTGAAAGTTTAAATGAAGTCATCGCAGCAACAGCCAGCTCTTGGCATGCGAAAGTTCAAGTAAACGAAGGGTAATTGGGAGGCATAGCTGTGATAGTAACAGTAACGATGAATCCGTCAATTGACATCTCCTATCTATTAGGCCATCTAAACCTTGATACCGTTAACCGGACCAGTCAGGTAACGAAAACACCTGGTGGTAAAGGATTAAATGTCACTCGTGTCATTCATGATCTAGGAGGAGATGTTACAGCTACCGGCGTTCTCGGTGGTTTTCATGGGGCTTTTATTGCTAGCGAATTAAAGAAAGCAAACATCCCCCAAGCATTTACATCGATCAAAGATGAAACGCGTGATTCGATTGCTATTTTGCATGAGGGCAATCAAACTGAAATTTTAGAAGCTGGGCCGATTGTTTCCAAAGAAGAAATAACCGCCTTCCTTGAAAACTTCGATCAATTAATTAAGCAAGCAGAAATTGTCACAATTTCTGGAAGTTTAGCCAAAGGATTACCACAATATTTTTATCAAGAATTAGTTCAAAAAGCACAAATACAAGAGGTTAAAGTGTTGCTAGATACGTCTGGTGAAAGTTTAAGGCAAGTTCTTCAAGGGCCATGGAAACCGTATCTAATTAAACCCAACTTAGAGGAACTCGAAGGATTGCTAGAGCAAAACTTTTCAGAAAGTCCATTAACAGCTGTGCAAAAGGCCTTAACAAACCCAATTTTTGTTGGAATTGAATGGATTGTAGTGTCTTTAGGAAAAGAAGGGGCAATTGCAAAACATCACGATCAGTTTTACCGTGTAAAAATTCCGACGATTCAAGCAACGAACCCTGTTGGTTCAGGAGATGCAACCATTGCTGGTTTCGCATATGGCTTGGCCAAGAATGTATCAGCCTCTGAACTATTAAAATGGGGAATGGCTGCTGGAATGGCCAATGCCCAAGAAAGAATGACAGGGCATGTGAACGTAGATAACGTGAACGAACATATTATGAACATACAAGTAGTCGAAATTGCTAAATAAAGATACCTCTTTATTTAGCAATTATCCAACGATTGAAAGCGTTTGCTAGGAAGGGTGGAAATGTGGACAGATTTGAAATTAAAGAGGAGTTTTTTTTAAACGATCAACCTTTTAAAATTTTATCAGGAGCCATTCATTATTTTCGTGTAGATCCCTCAGATTGGTATCATTCACTTTATAACTTGAAAGCTTTGGGCTTCAATACAGTTGAGACATATGTACCATGGAATTTGCATGAACCGCAAAAAGGTGCGTTTCATTTTGAGGGAATATTAGATTTGGAGTGTTTTTTAAAATTAGCACAGGACCTTGGGTTATATGCGATTGTTCGGCCTTCTCCTTATATTTGTGCAGAATGGGAATTTGGCGGTTTTCCAGCATGGCTATTGAATGAATCTGGACGGATGCGTTCGAATGATCCGACGTATCTGAAACATGTTGCAGAGTATTATGATGTTTTAATGGAAAAAATTGTTCCTCATCAACTTGCTAACGGTGGCAATATTCTAATGATTCAAATCGAAAACGAATACGGTTCATTCGGCGAAGAAAAAGCTTATTTACGGGCGGTTCGTGATTTGATGATTGCGCGTGGAGTGACAGCGCCATTCTTCACTTCTGATGGGCCATGGCGCGCAACCTTGCGAGCAGGCAGCATGATTGAAGATGATATTTTAGTAACAGGGAATTTTGGCTCAAAAGCCAAAGAAAATTTTGGGCTGATGCAAGCATTTTTTGAAGAACATGGCAAAAAATGGCCGTTAATGTGTATGGAATTTTGGGATGGCTGGTTTAATCGTTGGAAAGAGCCAATTATTAAACGAGATCCGCAAGAACTGGCTGAATCGGTTAGAGAAGTGCTAGCATTAGGCAGCATCAACTTGTATATGTTTCATGGTGGGACTAATTTTGGCTTTATGAATGGTTGCTCCGCACGAGGAACAATTGATTTACCACAAATCACTTCCTATGACTATGATGCACCACTTGATGAACAAGGGAATCCAACAGAAAAGTATTTTGCGTTACAAAAAATGCTTCACGAGGAATATCCCACATTGCCACAAGCTGAGCCACTAGTTAAAGAATCTTTTGAGCAAAAGTCAATTCCTTTAGCAAACAAAGTGAATTTGTTTGCAACCTTAGAAACTATTAGTCAGCCAGTGGTCAGCGTTTATCCGCAAACAATGGAACAACTAGGACAAAATACCGGCTATCTTCTTTACCGAACAAGCATTGAAAAAGATACCGCAGAAGAAAAGTTAAGAGTGATTGATGGTCGTGATCGTCTACAATTATTTGTCAATCAGACACTTCAAGCAACGCAATATCAAACGGAAATAGGTGAAGAAATTTACGTTACACTTCCGCAAGAGAATAATCAAATCGATGTTTTAATGGAAAATATGGGTCGCGTCAATTACGGACATAAACTATTTGCAGATACTCAGAAAAAAGGGATTCGAACAGGTGTCATGGGGGATTTACATTTTATTACTCAATGGCAGCAGTATTGTTTACCCATGACAAGCTGTGAACAGGTGAATTACTCAAAAGAATGGCAACCTGATCAACCGAGCTTTTACCAATATCATGTGGAGTTAGCAGAAGTCAAAGATACATTTATTGATGTTTCTAAATTCGGCAAAGGGATTGTTTTTGTTAACCAAACCAATCTTGGTCGTTTCTGGAATGTTGGCCCAACGCTTTCCTTATATATTCCCAAAGGATTATTAAAAGAAGGAAAAAATGAGATCGTCATTTTTGAAACAGAAGGAACATACCAACCAGAAATTCAGTTAGTAAAAGAACCGCTATATAAAGAAATGAAAGAGGGATTACAATGAGTATTATTGGCGTAAGAGTTGATGGACGTTTGATTCATGGACAAGTAGCAAATTTATGGACGACAAAATTGAATATTTCCAGAATTATGGTCGTTGATGATGAGGTTGCAGGAAATGCAATTGAAAAAAGTGGGTTAAAATTAGCGACACCTGCTGGCGTGAAATTAAGCGTGCTACCAGTTGAAAAGGCTGCTCAAAATATTTTAGCAGGAAAATATGATTCACAACGTTTACTAATCGTGGTGCGTAAGCCAGATCGTTTATTAAAACTAGTAGAACTTGGAGCACCAATTAAAGAAATCAATGTTGGTAACATGTCTCAAACAAACGAAACACGGTCGATTACCAAGTCTATTAATGTGGTAGATCAAGACATTGAGGTCTTCAAAGAGTTAAATAATAAAGGCGTACATTTGACTGCCCAAATGGTGCCAAGTGACAAAGCTGAAGACTTTATGAGTTTGATAACAAAATAGGAGGGAACAAAAAATGAATATCTTATGGTGGCAGATCTTATTATTAACATTATACGCAGGATACCAAATTTTAGATGAATTACAAATTTATTCTTCATTAAGTGCACCAGTGTTTGCAGGTCTTTTTGCAGGATTAGTGATGGGGGATATTAAAGCAGGACTTATTATTGGTGGAAGTATGCAATTAACTGTATTAGGAGTTGGGACTTTCGGGGGTGCCTCCAAAATTGATGCTAACTCAGGTACGATTCTTGCCACAGCATTTTCTGTGTCTTTAGGAATGAACCCTGAACAAGCAATCGCTGCTATTGCAGTACCAGTTGCTAGTTTAATGATTCAATTAGATATTTTGGCTCGTTTTGCGAATACGTACTTTGCACATCGGATTGATAAAATGGTCGAAGATATGAACTATAAAGGGATTGAACGTAACTTCTTAATGGGAGCGTTACCATGGTCTCTTTCTCGGATGATTCCTGTCTTCTTGGCACTTGCTTTTGGTGGTGGCTTAGTAGAAAAAGTCGTATCTGTCTTAAATGGCGATTTAAAATGGTTAGGTGATGGTTTGTCTGTTTCTGGGGCGGTCTTACCAGCGGTCGGTTTTGCAATTTTACTACGTTACTTACCAGTGAAAAAACATTTCCCTTATTTAATTCTTGGTTTCACTGTAACGGCTTTACTAGGAACAATCTTTACAAACATGCAACTTTTAGGAACATCTGTTGCGAGCGTTGTGAAAGACTTCAGTGGTGTATTTAACGCACTACCAATGTTAGCAGTCGCTTTAATTGGTTTCGCTTTAGCCGCAATTAGCTACAAAAATGGTCAAATGATTCCGAGTGGGCCAGCAGCCAAAAAAGAACATGCAGCGAATGATTCAGACGAAGGAGAGATTGAAGATGACGAAATCTAATTATAAATTGACGAAAGAAGATTTTAAACAAATTAATCGCAGAAGCTTGTTTACTTTCCAAATAGGTTGGAACTACGAAAGAATGCAAGGATCAGGTTACTTGTATACGATTTTGCCACAATTGCGTAAAATGTATGGGGATGATACGCCTGAATTAAAAGAAGTTATGAACACACACACGCAATTTTTCAATACATCAAACTTCTTTAATACGATTATCACAGGGATCGATTTGGCTATTGAAGAAAAAGAAGGAATTGATGGAAAACAAACAGTTTCAGGTTTGAAAACTGGTTTAATGGGACCATTTGCGGCAATTGGGGATTCAATTTTTGCGGCGTTAATTCCAACAATTTTTGGAGCCTTAGCTGCCAATATGGCAATTAACGGTAACCCAACCGGAATCTTTATCTGGATTGTTGCACAAATTGCTGTCATGGTCTTCCGTTGGAAACAATTGGAATTTGCGTATCGAGAAGGAATTTCTTTAGTAACAACCATGCAACATCGTTTAACTGCCTTAACAGATGCGGCAACTTTACTGGGTGTCTTCATGGTTGGAGCTTTAGTGGCAACTATGGTTAATGTGAAATTTTCGTGGGCACCAAGTATTGGGGATGTAACACTTAACATGCAAAATAACTTGGATATGATTTTACCACGTCTACTTCCTGCAGGGATTGTCGGTGCCGTTTATTGGATGTTAGGTAAAAAGAATATGACGTCTACTAAAGCAATTTTTATTGTATTAATTGTCTGTGTCGCATTCTCTGCCTTAGGTGTTATTTCAAAATAAATAAAACAGGAGAAAATCGATGAGTGAACAGTTAGTTTTAGTAAGTCATGGTCGTTTTTGTGAAGAATTAAAAAAAAGTGCAGAAATGATTATGGGACCGCAAGAAACAATTACCACAGTTACTTTATTACCAGAAGAAGGAGAAACCAACTTTTTAGAAAAATTTGAAGCGATTACGGAATCGTTAGAGAATTTTGTTGTCTTTGCTGATCTATTAGGTGGAACACCTTGTAATATTTTATCAAAAAAAATTATGCAAGGTGCTTCGTTTGACTTATATACTGGGATGAATTTACCGATGGTTATCAGCTATGTTAATGCGAATTTATTAGCAATAGAAGGTGACTATGTCAAGGAATCAGCGGAAAGTATTGTGAAAGTTAACGAGTTGCTGCTAAATGCCTCAGTAGATGATGAAGATGAATAATTCTGATTTGTAGTCACAATTTATCAAATTTTTTTAAGAGAATGGTCTAGAGACGGGCATTCAAAAAATAAAAGAATTTATTTTTTGAACGCCCCTTTGATCATTACGATTGAAAGCGTGTTCAAAAAAATGTTAGGGGGCCGATTTATCTGATGAAACATGGAAAAGTGAAACGATTTAGTATATTGACACTATTGGCAAGCGCAACGATTTTAATACCATTAAGTACATCTGCAGAAGAAACAACAAGCAGTAGCACTGAAATGACAACATCGATGGTTGAACCTGCCGCAACAGAAGAGAAATTGTGGCAATCTAATTTTCCAGGGGGGAAAATCGGGGAGTGGCAAGACGTGATTGGCAAAATAAATCGGGAATTAGCTGGAAAGTCATTGGCGATTTCACGAGATGCTGCAGCAGGTAATAATGCCGTATCCTTAAATCTAGATTCACCTAAATTAGCTGATGGTGAAGTAGAAACGAGATTTAAATACACTGCTGGAAGTGGTCGGACCGGTGTGATTATTCGCGGTAATGCCAAAGATAGCTGGGTCTTTGTAGGCTATAATGATAACGGAAAATGGTTGGTTGAAAGTCCTAATTCATGGAATGATTCGATTTCTGGACCAACGTTGAATGAGGATACAAGTTATTTGTTAAAAGTGCGCTATGTCGGTGAAAAAATTACTATCTGGCTAAATACCACGTTGGTTTACGAAGGAGAACCCGTTTTGGCAAATGGTGCGAAGATTCCAACAGAAGCCGGACATATGGGTGTCCGCTTATGGTATGACAAAAAAATTGTCAATTATGACTATTTGAAAAATGGACCCGTAGATAGTATTCCAGAAATTGTGCCAGAAGTGACGCAAATTGCTCCAGTCAAAGTTTTTACAAAAACTGGTGTCGCACCAAAATTACCTAAACAAGTTAAAGTGACCTATAACACAGGCAAAGAAACCCATGAAGCAGTAAGTTGGGACGACATCAATCCTGATGCATACAAAGAACCAGGGACTTTTGAAGTTGATGGCACTGTGGAAAGCACAAGCATGAAAGCAAAAGCCAGCGTTGTTGTTGCTAAAGACAATGAAGCAGAACAAGGTGACAAAATCTCTTCTGCAGATTTAACAGCAGTGGTTGATCCACAATTTCCACGAATTATTCGCTACGAAGACCCTCAGGATAATCAAGTGATTTTTCATGGACAGCACAAGAAAATTGACCAAGTGATGATTGATGGTAAAGCGTATAAAGCTACTGCTAAAAAACAAAAGAGTGAAGCGAATCAAGCAGTTTATGACGTTGCAGTACCAGAAATTGGTCTGCGTTTTACGACGACATTAACCGTTTCAAATGGACAAGAATTGGCTATGAAACTATCAGATATTCGTGAAGAAGGAACAAAAATACACACAATTTCTATTCCAAATCATGGCTTGATTTCTGTTAATAGTACGGATGAAGGGGCGACATTTGCTGGTGTCGTGATGAATACTGGGACAAACGCAAATAATGGAAATAAAAATGGTGATACCATTCAAGATTTAACTACGGCAAGTCAAGAAGAAACGAAAAAATATATGTATGGTTTCTTAAACACAGCGAACTATGCTGCAAGTTTCTGGACAAACGCTTATGGAGATGGGTCTGTCGATGGTAGCGACAACAATCGAATCCATAAACAAACAAAAGAATCGGAGTCTGGCTATGTAACAACTTTGTCAAGTGGTGCATGGACTTACCGACCATTTGATGCGCCAGAGGATTACACGACTGGAGAAACGCCAGAAGTGAAAGTTAAATTCTCGAAAGATAGAAACGACGACAATCAAGTGGATTGGCAAGATGCGGCGATTGGTTTTCGTTCGATTATGAATAATCCAATTGGTGCTGAAAAAGTACCTGAGTTAGTCAATCAACGTATTCCTTTTAACTTTGCCAGTCAGGCTACAAATCCATTTTTGGTGACGTTAGACGAATCAAAACGCATTTACAATTTAACAGATGGATTGGGACAAATGAATTTACTGAAAGGGTATCAAAATGAAGGGCACGATTCTGCACATCCAGATTACGGCGCTATTGGTCAGCGACCTGGTGGGGAACAAGAGTTGAATCAATTAATTGATGAAGGCCATAAATTAAATGCAGTTTTCGGTGTGCATATTAATGACACAGAATCTTATCCAGAAGCAAAAGCATTTAATGAAGAATTAGTTGATCCGACGAAACGTGGCTGGGATTGGTTGGACCCATCCTACTTTATTAAACAAAGACCAGATGCATTGAGTGGTCGTCGTTATGATCGCTTTAAAGAATTAAAACAAAAAGCACCAAATCTAGATTACATTTATGTCGATGTCTGGGGGAATCAAGGCGAATCAGGTTGGGCGAGTCGTCAACTAAGTAAAGAAATTAATTCTCTAGGTTGGTTTACAACCAATGAATTTCCAAGTTCTTTAGAGTATGATTCAGTTTGGAACCATTGGTCTGCAGAAAAAGATTATGGTGGTACAACTACGAAAGGATTTAACAGTACGATCGTTCGCTTTATTCGTAATCACCAAAAAGATACTTGGGTTATTTCCGACAACCCATTATTAGGCGGTGCCGAATTTGAAGCGTATGAAGGGTGGGTTGGTAAAACCAATTTTAATACCTATCGCCAAAAAACTTTTGCAATTAATGTACCAACTAAATTCTTACAACACTATCAAATTACCAACTGGGAAACAACAACAGCGGAGGATGGTCAAATCTATGGCACAATTAAATTGGCGAACGGTGCTGAAAAAGTTACCGTTACTCAAGCAGATGCCAATTCACCAAGAAGTATTACTTTAAATGATACAGAAGTGCTAAAAGGCGATGCGTATCTATTACCTTGGAATGTCAATGGTCAAGACAAACTGTATCATTGGAATCCAAAAGGTGGCACCAGCACTTGGTCATTAGATAATAAAATGCAAGGGAAAGCGAATTTACATTTATATGAATTAACTGATCAAGGTCGTATCGATAAAGGCGCAATTGCAACTACGAATAACCAAGTCACCATCCAAGCAGAGGCCGATACGCCGTATGTGATTGCTGAACCTGATAGTATTGAACCGATGACGTTTGGAACAGGAACACCATTTAAAGATCCTGGATTTAATGAAGCCAATACCTTGAAAAATAACTGGAAAGTTTTTCGAGGCGATGGTGTGGTTGTGAAAGATGCAAACGGTGATTATGTCTTTAGTTCAGAAAAAGAAAGAACAGAAATCAAACAAGATGTTAATATTCCTAAACCAGGAAAATATAGTTTGTATCTAAACACAGAAACACATGATCGAAAAGCCACAGTAACTGTTAAAATTGGTGATAAAAAATATACGCGGACAGTTGATGATTCAGTTGCCCAAAACTATATTCAGGCAGATATTAACCACACAAGTAGAAAAAATCCGCAGTATATGCAGAATATGCGAATTGATTTCGAAATTCCAGATAATGCCAAAAAAGGGTCGGTTACGTTAGCGGTTGACAAAGGCAATTCCGTTACAAAATTTGATGATTTACGGATTGTTGAGCGTCAAACCGATATCATGAACCTAGACAAACAAACAGTAATTAAGCAAGATTTTGAAGACACGCAAGCAGTCGGTTTATATCCGTTTGTTAAAGGTTCAGCTGGTGGTGTAGAAGATCCACGGATTCATTTGTCAGAAAGAAATGAACCTTACACACAATATGGCTGGAATGGGAATCTTGTATCAGATGTATTAGAAGGCAACTGGTCATTGAAAGCCCACAAACAAGGTGCGGGCTTAATGCTTCAAACGACTCCGCAAAATATTAAATTTGAACCTAACAAGAAATATACGGTTCAATTCGATTATCAAACAGATGCTGATAATGTCTTTTCTGCCGGAACGATTAACGGTGAATTTAAAAACAATAACGACTTCAAACCAATCGGTAAGTTGACTTCTACGATAGCAGATGGTCAAACCAAACATTATGAAGCAGAAATAATTGGGGATGCTTCAGGAAATACCACATTTGGTATTTTTACAACAGGCGCCGCTAAAGATTTCATTATGGATGACTTTACTGTAACCGTTGAATCGAAAAAATAAGTCAACCTGATTTTGATCCTATTAATTTGATAAAAATCAACATAAGGAACTTGAGGTTGGGACAGAAATGTTTAACTCCGAGAAATAAGAGGAGATTCACGAAAATTGCTCTTCAAATTTTTGTGAATCTCAGCTTATTTCCGAAGGGGTTGCTTCTGATCCCACCGTTTTATTCGGATTCCTTGAGGTTTGGATGTAACTCGTAGAGTTATGTCCCAGCCTCAAGTTTTTAGGTTCTTTGTATAGTGAGCTGTCAATTTCTTTTTAAATGCTGGTTTTTTTGACCCGATAAATGGCAGAGAGGGAAATCACTCATTATTTAGCTTAAAAGAAGTGTATAGAAAATAGTCATTTTCTGTACACTTCTTTTTTCTGCACTCTTCCCCACGATTTTTGGCTGTTCAATAGAGTCGCTAATAATATAAATTTAGAATAGAGGTTTTATCTGTCCTAATTTGTTCAACCGAATTCATTAGTTAAGCGAATATTTAAAATCTGATCCAAGCATTTTGAGTCAGACGCTCTTAAACATACGATTCCCAAAAGCACCCCTTTTTGGAAATCTATTTACTTTCAGAAATTAGATTTCCTTCCTAATCTCACGCATGATCATACCTTCCGTTGATACGTGCATAATTTGATAAATGAGAATTATGTGAGACATAACGGTAACACGTAACATCATCACAAGCTATTGAGTCACTTTATCCGTCAGCTGACGGATAAACAAGTGTTTCTTCGTCATTTTCATAAATATAGAAAATGATTAAGTCGTTTGTTTCATCTATTTTTCTTCATCTTATTGATAGCTTTTCGCTATCATACCCACTATTTAACTATTATCAGTTTGCTAGGTTTTGTACTATCATAGTAAGATAAAGAAAACGCTATAAAATAGAGAAGCAAATAAGCAAAGGAGTGGAGAAAATGGAATTGATTTCAAGTGAAAAGGGCTTTGAATTAGTGCATCAAAATGGAAATTGGTTATTAAAAAAAGAACTGGGTTTTTCACCAGTTGAAATGTTAGTCGCATCGATTGGGGCATGTGGTGCGTATGTTTATGAAAAAATATTGACCAATTCGCATATCAATTTCACGATCAAGCAGGTCGAAATTTCATATGAACGAGCAGAAGAGAAACAAGCGAAACCTTTAAGCCGTGTTGACATCACTTTTTCAATTCAAGTAGCTGAAGAAGCACAAGGTAAGGCTGAACGAGCGCTTAAATTGATTGGGAAAAATTGTCCAGTCATGCAATCTCTAGATCCAGCAATAGCTGTTGTTGAAAAGGTTATCTTTGTTTAGATGCTGTTGTTTCTTACGTCTTTTATCAGGAGGAATAAGATGAAAAAGTTTTTCGCAATCAGTGCATTGGCACTTTTACTTTTTGTAACAGGGTGTAATTCAGTGAGCAAAACGGAATCAAGTGAATCTAAAAAAGCAATCGTCCATTTTACTGAACCAGCAGAATTACTAACATTAGATACGACACAAGAAGAAGATTTTACAAGCTTTAACGCTCAAAACCAAGTATTGGAAGGACTTTATCAGTTAAATGAAAAAGATGAAGCTATACCGGCAGTAGCCAAAGATTTACCAAAAATCAGTGAGGACAAACAAACGTATACGATTTCTTTAAGAGAAGAAGCAAAATGGTCGAATGGTAAACCAGTTACAGCAGCTGATTTTCTTTATGCATGGAGACGCGCAGTCACGCCAGAAACTGCCCCGTCCTATGCTAGTCTGTTTGTTTCTTCAATCAAAAATGCTGATGCTATTTACCAAGGGAAAATGAAGCCAGAAGAATTAGGCGTAGAAGCACCAGATGAGCACACACTAGTCATTCAGTTGATCAAGCCGATTCCCTACTTTACTTCACTGTTGACGTTTGAAACATTTTTCCCAATCAACCAAGCCTTTGCCGAAAAACAAGGCAGTGATTACGGAACATCAGCTAAAACCACGCTATATAATGGCCCATTTGTTTTAGAAGGCTGGGAACAAAACGCAGATACTTGGCAGTACGTTAAAAATCCTGACTATTGGGATAATAAAAATGTCAAAGTCGATGAAATTCAAACAACGGTTGTAAAATCAACTAGTACCGCTGTTAACTTATATCAAACGGATGAACTTGACCGTGTAGTATTAGACGGTGAATTCTCAAAACAATATAAAAACGACCCAGATTTTCAAAATCAAAACGACACAAAAATGGGGTACCTCCGTTTTAATCAAGGAACAGAGAAACCATTGGCAAACCAAAACTTGCGTAAAGCAATTGCTTTAGCCATTGACCGTGAGACCTTTGTCAAAAACATCTTAGGCGATGGTTCAATTGCAGCGGAAGGGTTTGTGCCACAACATTTTGTGCAAAATCCGAAAACAGGGGAAGATTTCCGTAAAGAAAATGGCGTTCAGCAAACGTTCGATAAAACTGCGGCGCAAAAGGCTTATACAGAAGCGAAAAAAGAGCTGAACAAAGACGATATCACGTTAGTTTATTTGAGTAAAGACACTGATACAGAGAAAAAAACAGCGGAATATTTAGCAAGTCAAATAGCTGAAGTTTTGCCGGGGATAAAATTTGAAATCACCACATTACCAAGCAATAACTTACAGGAGCGCTATTTAGCCGGTGACTATGATATTGCGTTTGGTCAATGGATGCCAGATTTCAAAGACGCCAGCACGTTTTTAGATATGTTTGCTTCAACATCGGGATTAAACCATGTGAACTATAAAAATCCAACCTACGATCAATTGATTCAAGCAGCCTCTGAAACAGATGCAGCGAATGAAGAAAAAAGATGGTCGGATCTATTGCAGGCAGAACAGCTTTTACTTGCTGAAGATTATACGATAGCGCCGATCTATCAACAGCAAACAGCTTTGCTGCAAAACAAACAGATCAGTGGTGTGGTGAAACATGCCTTTGGTTCACCCTATAGTTTCAAGTATATTCAAGTAGAAGAAGCAAAATAAAGTCAAAACTAGAGCAACGCGGAATAGGCGTTGCTCTAGTTTTTTTTAGATGTAAAAAAAAATATATTTTTACTTGACATATGAATATCCGTTCATGTATTATGAGTATGCGATACATGAACGGATATTCATTTGAAAAGAAAAGTGTATCTTTTCAGAAAACAACCAAAAAGGAGGAAACATAAAATGGATACAACAAAAGCACACGATCATGGCTGTTCAAGCGGAAAAGACCATGATCACAATCATGATCATGAAGGCAGTCACGGACACAGTCACAGTCATGGAAAATCTCCTGTCGTTTTATTTTTTACAGGATTAGCAATCTTTATCATCGCATTTTTTATCACTGAGGGCTCACTGCTCCAAAATATTCTATTTGTCAGCGCCATGCTATTATCAGGTTATCACATTATTTTAGAAGGTATTGTTGATACGATCAGTGAATCAAAAGAACAAAGAAAATTTGTTCCAAACGTTCATATCTTAATGACCTTAGCAGCCTTCGGAGCGACGATCATTGGAAATTATGAAGAGGGGGCTTTGCTGATCATTATATTTGCAGCAGCTCATTTCCTTGAAGAATATGCAGAAGGTCGTAGTAAAAGAGAAATTACCAATCTACTTAAAATGAATCCGACCGAAGCGCGTTTGATCCAAGCGGATGGCAGCGTGAAGACAGTTGATGTCGGCACTTTGAAAATCGGTGATAAACTACAAGTTTTGAATGGCGATCAAATTGCTACTGATGGAGTCATTCTATCAGGGCGTACCTCAATCGATGAGTCTTCGATCAATGGTGAAAGTATTCCACGAGAAAAAACAGTCGGTGACGAAGTTTTCGGTAGTACAATCAATGGAACAGGTACATTTACTATGGAAGTGACCAAAGACAGCAGTGATACAGTCTTTGCCAAAATTCTTCAATTAGTCAATCAGTCTCAATCAAATTTGTCGAAAACAGCTACTAAAATCCAAAAATTAGAACCTTATTATGTAACGATCGTCTTGATTTTAGTTCCAATTTTTATTGCAGCAGGTCCATTTATATTTAATTGGTCATGGAACGAGAGCTTTTATCGCGGTATGGTGTTCTTGATATCAGCTTCACCTTGTGCGCTGGCAGCCAGTGCTGTACCAGCCACACTATCAGGTATTTCCAACCTAGCTAAACGAGGTGTTTTATTCAAAGGTGGTTCTTATCTAGCAAATCTAGCGACCATTAAATCAGTCGCTTTTGATAAAACGGGGACTTTGACGAAAGGGAAACCATCTGTCACTGATTTCTATTTCTTAACAGATACGGCACAGGTGACAGAACAAACCTGTATCGATTTAATTGTTGCGATGGAAAAAACAGCGAACCATCCGCTAGCAAATGCGATTTTAGACAGATTCAAAGCAGGTACAGAACTAAGCTTAAACGTCGAAAATGAAATCGGTAAAGGACTAGTTACTGAATATCAAGGAGATACGTATCAAATTGGTAAACCAGAAATTTTCAGCTTAGTTAAAACTCAAATCAACGCTCATAATGAACAATACGCTAAAGAAGGAAAAACAGTGGTCTACTTTGCGAAGAACAATGAAGTGATTGGTTTGATCGCAATGATGGATGTACCAAATGAAAATGCTAAAACGGTCATTAGTTATTTGAAAGCTCAAGGAATTCATACCACGATGATTACTGGTGATGCCGAATTAACTGGACAGGCAGTCGGACGTCAAATCGGAATCGATGAAGTTGTTGGGAATGTTTTACCGGAAAATAAAGCAGCGATCATTAAAGACCAACAAGCTCGTTTTGGCAATGTAGCGATGTTAGGGGATGGAGTCAATGATGCACCAGCTTTAGTAACAGCGGATATCGGTGTTGCGATGGGTGATGGAACAGATATTGCCATTGATGTAGCAGATGCTGTTTTGATGCAAAATGACTTAACGAAATTCAGCTACGCTCATAAAATCTCCAAACGTTTAGATCGTGTCGTTTGGCAAAATATCATTTTCTCAATGTTCATTGTAGTTCTCTTGATTACATTAAATATTCTTGGAAAAATGGATATTACGATCGGTGTGATTGCACATGAAGGAAGTACGTTATTGGTTATTCTGAATGGCTTACGTTTATTGATCCCTTCAAAAGAGTAGCAAGAAAAGAGTGAAACAAAACTGATTTTTAGTTTTGTTTCGCTCTTTTTTGAATAGTATAACGGTACTGCTACTTTAAATCAGACTGTCAACTTGATAATAAAACGTGAACATTAAAATAGTATAAAAATAGACGATT
>DWQL01000101.1:0-20702 GCA_018231265.1 Noctuana haematospila | reverse complement strand
GTATACGTGATTATCCTTACCCGGTTGTGGGGAGAGACCCGTGCCCAGCAGTGGGACATAAAAAGGGTTGAAGGCAAGGCATACGTGATTATTATTACGTTAGCCAAAAGGATAAATTATTTTTGATAGACAGGCAGTATTGTTAAAAAAAATTACATCATTTTGTTGGAGCAAAGAATGTTATCCTCACTTATCCATACATCTTTACACTTAACGCGCCTATAAACGTTGTAATCAAGTGCTAAAATTTAATGAAGTACTAACTCCCATACCGATACAAATAATCACAAAATAGAGAGCATAATGATAAAATGTTCTTAAAATAAAGAGAGATTTATAGTAGACATAATTATGAACAAAACGTTCGTGGTATAATCAGATTAGGTACGCCGTGGGATTTCGAAATATTAAAACTCACGATAATTAATGACGAGTCGTAACATCATACCTAAAGTATGAACATTTAAAAATTAAGACCTAAACTCGGCAAACGGCAGTGACAATTTTATTTCCAATACTTGCTTTCTACTGTGTCCCAAACAAAACATAACAATCCCATTTACATTCCCGTAAGTACGTTCGGGGACCCAAGATTCGGCTTGCTCCGTCCGTGATCTATGTTAAAACTACCAGTTCATGAGGAGATATCACAATCAACAAACATACAGTTCTTAACCATTTATCGTGATACGATCACAAATCGATGTCAATACAATAGACATATTTATTCTTTTTATTATCCTACCCAAAATATTACGAGCTGTAGTAAAGTAACACAAGGAGTATGGTAAACGTTCAAACATGTTTGTCAAATCCTACGTGTTGTTTGTACGAATTTATCCAACACAAACGCCCACGTTTAAACTAGTTTGACAAACGAGTGTTTTACGCTAATAGTTTTCAGTTTCGAATCATAAATATTGAATGACTTTACTCAGATTTTCACCGCATTGCTTTACTGCAACTCACACAACCTACCAATCTTTTTAGATATTCCTACAAGAACATCACACTATCAATTCTTTGCAGACTAATTAGCTGCACTGTAAGATACATCTAATCATTTTTATCACATTCCTTGCCTTAGCAAGCAGCCCTACGTTTACAACATACATCGCTTGGGACGAATAGTATATCACTGCGCATAAACCTTGTTTTAAGCCCTACCTTTGAAGAATACTGGCCAATTTAAAGACGATTTCCAATTACTACTAAGTATTATATATTATTAAATCTAAATATTAAACACCGATATTACATTTAAAAACGCTAATGTCGCTTACTTTTATTTAGTTAGATAAATATGTAGATTTTAACTGGAATTTTGATACAGCATATTATGTTGGGAAATTTTAGTATATTATATTGAAAGCATGTCATTTTAAAAGTTTTAGGTATAGAAGAAAACCTTTTTTAATTTTATTCCTCGTGTTCTAAACGCCGTTAGAAATTGAACCTTTTTAGTAGTTCTTTTTAGTAGTGTGGTTCTTTATTCAAATGGGTCTTAATATAATCGCTGAAGTCAAACGGATGGGAGAATTGCTAATCTAGAAAATACGAAGACGTATGATTGATTTATTAAATCTTTTATCCGATCATAACAAGAAAGTCACATGAATTTAATTATTTTCTGAGAACTTTCTTCGTGACATTTGTAAGAACCCCCTTAAAATATACGTAGCGCAATTGGTGCTGTTTTTTCTAATTGAAGTTAGACAAAAACAAAAGAACGACAAGTCCTAGATTAGCCGACTAGCCTACATTAGTCGGTTACTATGGTCTTTTACACCTGTGCACGTATTTACACGTTTCTTCCTCGTTTATGTGTTTTATATGAAATCAGAAATTCACATTTTTGCCGTATGATCAAATTTCGGACACAGTATAATCAGTCTCCATAAAATACGGTACGTAAAAAACAAACAAACAATAAAAACATATTATGCAAAAAAAAATTAAATAAAAGTAAAATAAAAATAAAAGTTATTAAGTCCCTAAGATAAAAAGTAAAAATTATAACAACTTGTTAAAAATATCTTAATCTCGTTTAAAACAAAATATAGCTAAAATGTTATCGTAATAACAATAATAATAATTGTTTCTGACAGGTGCAGAAAATACTAGAATGTCTAATTTTAAAGACAAAGGATTATTAAATAATCATAGATCGTTTAAAGACTTATCAATAACAGTATCAATCAAATAAAGGTTTTTTGATGGTGGTATATAAAAAACGATAATGACGTATTTTATGGAAATTGTTATTAAATCGTCTATGGATTTGAACCTGAATCATTATCGTTGAAAAGAGTTTGGCACTAAACACGCTCTAAACAAAAAACTCATCCCGACACCAATGTATATGTATTAAAACTACAAGTATTACACGCAGGCATATTTAACCGTCCGCCTGCATTTGCTTCTGTATTTCTTTACGATAAAAATTACTGTTGTTAAGCGTAGGCTCAGGGCAATGATAATAAGTGGATAAAATTATACACGAGGTATAAGTATAAATAACATATTACTCTTATATGCTCTTATTTGTATTCTCGATGCATTTTTGAGATTTCAGGAGGTGATCGATATTCCTTATGGTTTGGAACTGAGAGTTAATAATTTCCGATTTGGTTGTTGCTGATTCCTGTTGCTCCTGATCAAATTTTCACAATATTTCGTAATATCTACGAATATCAGATAAAGCAAGACAGGCGGTTAATTGTGCCAGTGAGCTGATATATACTCGTATGTAGTATATACTTTGCAAGATGGTGCGGGTCCGTCATTCATCGATGGTTTGTACACAGGTGTTACGGTATTAACTAACCAGGATGTGTTGCTATCATTATTTTTAGTTCGTTAAAACATTTTGAATAATTCCGTTGTGTTAATCCGTTGTGTTTGTTTCGTTTTTTTTTTTTCTATTTTTCTATTCGTTATTTTGTTATTTGCATAGTGATATTACAAGACCATAAGCGAGTAATATTAGTTTAAGCAACCTAATAAAAGAAGCTACTCAGTTAACCGAGTATACATTGGTAAACATTACATCGAAAGTTTTAGTAATTTAAATTTTGACACCTAATTACCCTGATACTACACATCCATCTAACAACATGCTACTGGATTATAAATTGATTACAAATAGACACGAGTAGACAGATACACTACGAATCCTATAATATCGTGCTGTTATTTCAGTTCACAAAGTCATAGTAAGATACACCATAAATTACTGCTGCAATATTACGGAAAAATTATTGAATTAGTAAACAATTATGTACCACGTTTCGTTCTATTACTGTTTACAATGGCGAATTATCGTGTCAGTTTCAAAAAGACGATTCAGCACAGAAGGTTACAAATATATAGATTACTAGAAGACTGAATACATTACACCAATTGATTATGTATTCCTTATTCTACTCGTACTTATATACTACGACACTTAATCTACGTACATGTCATGGAAATAGACCAGTAAATAAATATAGAAATATTTGAGCACATGTTAAATTTCACTCCTTTAATATAAATTATAATATCGACAAACAATGGAATGTAAAAAAATCTATAATAAAAAAAATTATATCTTATATACTTATCGTAAGTATTATAATCAAATAAAATTTTGCAAAAACAATCAATTAGCAAAGACTCTTTGAAATGAAATTGTCTGGTTTACATGATGGCAGTAACGTGACGTAAATCAACTCAGTGTTTACTGCTACTAATCCACTTATTGATCTCAGGTGTACACTGATATTATAGTCCAGCTCAACTTCCTTTGTTGCCCCACATAATTTAGCTGTTTTTAAGCTGAACTGTCATCAGATCAGTTGAAAACCTAATAAAAAACTGTGCCGCCACAATCAATCAACAACATCAAACTTGCTATTCTCTATAAATGTAACCAATAAATTGGCGCCAATTCCGACACACTAGGCCGAGTTACTTTCGTCGTGTAAACCAGCCAGCAGACCATATTAGTTAATATGCTCCTTGTGAATGTGTTCAGTATTAAGAGGTAATCAAGCCAATAAAATAATTTTGTGCAGTTGTAAATAAATTAGTTTAATATAAATATTTCGTAACACAAGCTGCAACCCAACCTTTATCTATCTAACTTCTCATTTAAATGACAAAGGAAATGCTAAAAGGCTGTGTATTTAACGACGGAATATCAAAATACTGTTTTAATTTTATAAAAACGCAGTCTTAAAAATCATCCTAATACTGAGCACATTCACAAATCTTATGAATATTGACAGTTAAATCTGTAAATATAATGTACACGAAAATCTATTTGGCCACATATATGCTGAGTATTAATTAGACCGAGAACTTACATAACCTAAGCGGCTTGGGTCCAGTTCTTGTCATAGAACCAAGCATCGGGGATCTATTACTGCACCCTTATTTCCCTCACAAACTATAAAGTAAGAGCATTGGTATAAAAAAAATTTGGTAAAAAAATATCGTAAATGCTATAATTATAATACAGCTACCAAATCGTGGAATGTACGTTACGTAAACATCGCAATAATCTCCTTGAAAGACAAATAAGTATAATATAAAAAAATGATCACTTACTCTAAGAGTACTTATATAAATATTCGTCATTGTTTAAATGACACTAACCATGGTTGATTATGCAGGCTTATATCTAATGGAATGTAAGGACACAAAAAAATCTTATTTATGACAAGAGAAATATGTTAGTTATTACCCCTTAAAATAATGGTTAGAAATACCCAAACCTTCGTAAAATACATCAATAAAATTGGACGTATTAAAAAAAAATCTCATTTTTATTAAATCTATAATAATCGCCTTAATTATGCGATGTACAACCCAGAACAGCAATGCAATATGTGCTACAAGTCTTATAACACAAATCAGTTCGGAATTATAACATAAATATGAATGATTATTTTCAAAAAATAATGATTTGTAAAATTCTATGGCAGACAAAATCATTTTGTTCTAAATAGAGGCGGAACTTTAACTGTTTTAGATTAGACGAAAACCTAACACATGCATAATAAAAAAAGCTTCAAAAAATATAACACGATACAGCTCCATGAGCATGGACTCAGGACATTGGACACCACAACCGCAGTGTCCGGTGTCCACCTGTTCACTTCCACTTTTGAAGAGAGCTAATGACTATTATACCTTCCATATCCGACTTCAAAACGATGGGACAAGTCTTTCTTAAATTAAAGCTTCAAAACGCTGGTAAAGCAAAACCAGAACAATCAGACCTATGACGTCAACGACTCGATGGCTTTACTAGCAATATCTTCAATTGAAATAATGGGTTTCACCTATAAGAAATAATTTCAAAGTCTTTGTAAGATGCCTGAAACATGCACTCGATAGGCTTGGCCACAATAAAACTATGGTGAACAAAATAAGGACAATATCTTACTAAAACAGTCGTTTCAAATTGAGGTACGAAACTTAAAATACCTAACCCTTGTATTAAAATAAAAAAAGAATACATTATTACTGGACTAAAAAAATTGTACGTATAAAAATTGTTCTGCTCTACTCAATACGTAACTTAAATGTGATCTTAATAATAAAAACTTAAAATACTAAGTAAAGCATATGTTTATAAATGAATATCATACACAATATCGTATTTGTACTACTTAGGTTATGCGAAAAAATGCATACGGTTAATAACGCAACGGTTTTATAACCGGGCGGGCCGTATCGCGCTGCGTCAAAATTTTTGATGTTACTTTTGTACACTCATATTTCAATGGCAACGTTACTATTAAAACCTAATTGTTTCAATTGAGCTGCCTAACATACTTGTACTTTTCTCAGTTTGTAAACATGCCAAGGTGACATGTTAGAGCCATAACACGAAATTAAATTAAGTTTGTCTTAACATAATTTAAGAAACGAATAAGTATGACAAAAATACTTCTTGACATGATAAGTGTTATGCTTATATAAAATCCTTGTTACATGGACAAATGTTGAGATTCTAAGACGATTTGCTGTATAGCAAACCAATCAATACTTACATGGCGTCACGTAGATAATTTCATCAGTAAATAAAAATCGTAAACAGGTGAACTGAACTTAGAATAAGTGTAGAAAATTTGAGATTAACTCCATAAGTTATGCAAATAAATGCTAAGTACGATTAAGAGGCAATAACGTTCAGATTGCGACTTGCGCCTTCTCGATAGTAATTATAGTGAAGACAGAAAACAATATGTACGGGTGAGACCGCAACGAACTGTAAACCTTTTTTCCAGTTTTGTTACTGTACTATTACAACAGTACTATCTTGTACTGTTTGGAACAGAAAAGGCCAAATAAAATCACGAGACATTCCTTGCCCTCACTCAACAAACTCAGACTATAAGTAAGCTTACTCTGGCACTATCCTTTAATACTAATTATATATGAGAATGCAGATCAAAACACTACTGAATATATTGCTGATTAAAATACTACTGATTACATTATATTAAACGACATCGAATCAGTATTATACGATTACTAATGCTACGACATCGAAATTGACAGGCGCTATCGCCCTAAGTATATTATTAAGAGATAATGTATGCGCATCACGCATCTTGTTCACATACCGGTACATCCACAACACTGAATAAATATTGCACGATATCATACTGATGAAAAATTTCAGTAAATAGTGAGCGGGATATACCTACCCGATTAAAAAAAGTAAACATAACTATCAGATTGTATCGCAAAGGAGAATATTTCTACCAAGAAGCTGCTGTATTTGCATAAATGCTGCCACTAAAATAAATAAATGTCAATTTCTGAATTTTATAAGATCTTTATGGAGATAAACTTAGCACAAATGCTGTTGGCTATGACTATTTGGCCCTGCGCAATATTTAACAAATTTGATTTGAAATTCCATGTATGAAAAAATTTGCTCAATAATCATAAGGGACATAATCTCTAAATCACGATCATTTTTGTAGAAAAGATCAAATTTTTTAACTGGACACTAGACAATAATAAACAGGCCTACAACTTCTATTTCAATCCGTGAAAAGGGCTGTCGTCTCTAAAAGTGGTGTCGTAAATAGATACGATGCACAGTTACCTAGAAACTATCGTGTTGTTGTTGATGATGACCGAATGATTTATTTATCAAACGAACGACCACACTGTCCCGTAGACGGGGATTTCATAAAATACGCGCGTATGTAAGAAAGATGTCACAACCGTGAATTAAGTACCGAAAAAAGACTTGTAACTCAGTGAGCGAGTGAAATTGTTGACGTTCTTGTTGGCCAACGGGTACGGGATACCAAACACGTAAAGTTAAGGCCCGTCATTGTTTTGTATGGACTGGTACAGCAACCCTAACAAGAGGTTCGACAAGCAGTATGCATCGTCGATCAATAACATCAAATTGTTAATATCCATTCAGTTTGATGTAGTCGTTAGTGGCTGGGACGTGGTCAATCGTTCATCTGTCAATGGTTAGTAGGCCATCGCTTAGTTTGAACGATTGATAATGTTTTGAAGTGGCCAATTTCGTCAGGGCGACGTTTGACTGCAATCTAGTTGCACCTTTATTACGGTTGCTCCACGCAATTGTGCTGATAACATTTCGGTCTGGTATCATCTGGATCAGGCAAAATTCACTTAAAATTAGCTCACTCTGTAGTCAACATTTTTTCGGAACGGTTTGTTTTTACAGTAAACTTTGCCTGAGCTGAAATAGTAGGACAGAACTTGTTGTGTCTCGTCTAAGAATATTTTTTCCAACCGAAATATGGCCGGGAAAGATCTTTACTGGTTCGATGACCTGAAGACCAACAATTGCACCCGTCTCGCTTTTAAATCGCAAAATAATAAAAAACTTCTTTTCAATACTAGACAACTCAGCTGGATAATTAAATAATTACTTTTGATTATTGCACCTAAATAAACAGTTCCTCAGCGGCACGTATTTTATGAAATCTCTAAAAATTTGCATACTGTATTCGTTAATTGGGATGTTCAGGGTTACGCGGGTAGGGCGGGGCTCGAAGTCTTCTTCGTTTAGGCTGCGGATTTGGCCCCATGCGGAAAACCATGTTGTTGTCAAAATAGCCTTGTTGCGTAAAGACGCTCACGAGTGTCTGCGGTTCTGCGAGGCCGTCGTCGTCGTCATCCTCCTCGTAATCATCAACGTTGTCTTGAAAATTGCCATTGTCGTCGGGGTAAGCGTACTGGTTGGCCGCTAATCATACGTTGTCAATGTCGACATCCACGGGGAGGACGACGGGCTCGGGGGTGCCGCTGGAGCTGGCGTTGGCACTCGACTTGGGAGTTGCGTTGTCACTTCCTTCATTGCCGGCGTTAGCATTAGAATTCACGGTCATGTTCGTATCGGGAGCTGGGGTTGTCGAGCCATAACTGTAACATGATAAATATTTAATTTTATTTATTTATTTATTAGTGGCATGTGGAAGAAAGACGATTTCTTCAAATAAATATTCTTCTTTAAATTGTAAAACTTATACAATAATACAATAGTTAGTTATTCTATTTACCCAACAGCGAACATGATAATATCTTGATGTATATAATCATGTTCGTTATAAAAAAAAGCGTAATACGATGCTTAGCCCGCATTTCATTTTGGAGGAGAATTGAAAAAATAATTCATGTATAATGGCTCTCGTTCGTTCGTTAATGATCTTTGGGTTTACCAAGTCAATAGGTTTCAGCAACAACGTCTCTTAATATATATCTTCATATTCACAAAAAAAAAACGTTATAAACTGATTGTTTTTATTCTTCGCAAAGAAAATGAAGCAACTTAATTATATTAAACTGTATATGAGAATTGGCCAAACGAAGGCAGACAAATTTGACACAAACAAAATAACATAAATAAAAAATGAAATGGCTTCCATTAAGTAAGTAATCCAGGCAATTCGCGCATTGTGCGAGAACGTACTTAGTAAATTCTTTTACCTTATATCGTTCTTAATATAACTCTATTAGTAACTTAGTCAACATGCAGTAATTATAAATTGAAATCTATTGTGGCACTGTATAGTGCAGGTGCTCTCTCAATCACTAGGTAATATATTATAAAAAGCTTACAAGGTCACGTCAACTCGGTATGAAAGTAGGAAAATATTCGCAAAATAATTGCCAGCAAACGGCCAGAAGCAATATAGATAATGTACGACATTATCGTTTGCTTCTCTTAAAATATGAACGTTAAGTCATTTACGAAAACTAAACGCCCCCTTTTTATCTTCATTTGTTACATACAATTGCATTTTTATATTACAAACTAATCGTCGAGTCATTCAAAGAGTTATAGCTCATATTTTAGGATCATTATCACTTATTTGAACTTGTTGACTAGACTATATTTTGTGAAAAAACATTGTCTTGCTCTTATTAGTAAAATATTAAGCTTCATTGGTAATTTATTAAATAAAGCTTTTAGACTTGTCACAGAGATCGCAATGTTTGCTAGCCATGTGTGACGTCAATTTGTGTCACTCGTAATTTTATTATATTTACTTGTTAGTGTTAGTATCCGCTATCGTAACTATTTATTAGCCAACAAAAAAAACATTTCGCAGTAGCGCAATGATCCCATACTACCGCCAAAATACCCTCACTTCATTTTTAAGTACTTAATGTAAGTAAATATATAAAGAAAATCTGCAGATAAGAAAAGCCTCTCCCTTGTAGGCTCAAAGAACAACCAATGTCTATGACACTGCCATAGACAAAAGAAGGTCATCAACGCAGAAAACATTGCTAGAAAAATCTTACATACACAAAATAATTGAGGATCTATCGGTCTCTTTTCTTACAATCCACAAAGTCTTCGCTAGAAGCGGGAATCAAGCAGACAACCATTTCGCCCTTACAGTCGCGCGCGAACACACAATACATGCTTTCTATGCGTGCTAGGCGAACTGACACACACACACACACCCACACCCGTTAGCTTCTCTTTTCCTTGTGCCACTCACAGTACAGTGCCTTTCTGAACTAGTACCTAATAAGAATGTTAAGAAAGCAATGTCAAAGAAAATTAAGAAGTGCTATTCTAGGTAACAAGCGGACGCCGTGACTTCTAAATTTAGTTGTATTTTTCTTTTCATGCCTGTGGAAAGTTTCTGCATGATTGTGTGGTTTCCCTTCATTAAATTTCGATTCAAATCACCAATAGTTTATTAATTTGTTTGTTTCGCACTATTTTATGGCAGTAAATTGTTGTAACTTATGGTAAGTTTCTGATTCATATACCGAAAATGGGTTCCGAGTTTGTTTCTGAACCCGGTGCGTTGCCTTTTTGGAACGATTTCCCTTTCTCTTATAACGACTTAACGCCACTGATCTCTCGAAGATAGCACAACACGCAAATCTAACCATTATAAATATATTCAACTTTAAATCATTGTTTTTAATCAATCATTATCGTCAAAACCAGTTATGGACCTATAATAAACGACCTACTTAATAAGCGACCTATTTCAAGTAAGACATCTGACTAATAAACCTTAACTAGTGGTTGCCCGAGTTAAACAGCCTCGGCAACCCTTTAAAACTATGTTTCATTAATCAATAAAGCACAGATATCTATTACAAAAAAAAACAAAAGGATTAGGTAATACATTTTTTTTTTGAGTAGGTATGTACTCTCGAAGTTAGTATTTTTATTTTATAATACAAACATCGTTTAATTTTCATCGTTTAACCCTGAGAGATAGTTGATAGGTTTCAATCCTATTGAAACGGTTAGTTGAAATAACTTCAGAGACGTTTTACTGCGTCGTCTATGAACAATAAAATATTACTATAATGTTAAGTATGCAACCACGTAATAATATATTTTATGTACAGGAAATGATGCCTATTAATATAAATAATAAAACTGAGTTTCTTGCACTTTTTCTTTCTATATTAACTCAAACTTAACTCAAATATCAAAAATTCAAACGCTAAATCTCACACTTCTACGTGCACGCAATATTCGTGAACAGGTGCCTATTACTTTAAAAAATGTTATTCAACAAACAACACTTCTATACATCGATATTGGTTATCCACCCCATTATTAGCGCGCACAGGTGAATTAATTGTTATAACAGCTTTATCTTTGCATGTAAGTAGGTACTTTATCTTTTTGTGCCCGTTGTCATACATAATTATAAAATATATTCCTCTACTGAACGGAGGAACTGATTTTCTGTTTCAGTAAATCTGTGACACCTCTAAGACCGTAAACGCAGATATGTTAGAAGTACGGTAACCCCAAATAATGAAAAACTTGTGATGTTTGGTTACCAAGCAGACTGCTTTCTACCTGCAATATCTCTTAAACCGAAGTCATAAAATGTGTTTGTAAAATATAGTTAATTGTTTTGCAATGTATGTGAATTGCAATAGGGTAATCATGCGTGTGTTTTCCACATGCTTATTGCAATATCTTGTAGTGACTCAACATCTCTCAAAATATTTTAATATCAAACAAACTCACTTATCAAGATCTCTGTAGTCATTGCCGGGTGAAGTATCCGAGCGCCATTTGCTGCCAACCATATTTTGTACACTAAAACATACCGGATTGAGACAGGCAATCAGCCAAACATTAAAAGAAAAGAAAAACAAATAATTAAAATTAAAAACCATAAAATCAAACGACTAAATAAAATTTAAAATAAAGTTGTTAATAAAACAAAAAAATAGCATCAATTCATGCACGAAATGATTCCGTCCTCTCTTGACTTCAATCGTGTACTTCACAAGTTTACCAATATCAATATTGTTCTCAGATAAATTTCTTGTTATCATTCCAAATTGTTTAACTTAATCCACCACCAAGTTAAAATGGGAAACACCACACCAGTGAAAATAAATCGTAACTCACACTTGTCGCATCTGATCGCCCTGGTTACCGAGTTGCGCTAAGTACGCCGCCTGTTTCCTGTGATGATACATGTGAACGCGCAGACAAGACGGATTTCTCATTCGTTTCTGGCATATTTCGCATTGTAAAGTCCCTTCCCTCGTGTCGTGCTTGTCTCGTATGTGAACTTTCAGGTTGTAGCGGTTCGCGAAGAATCGGTGGCACGATGGACATTTTACTCCGCCCGTTTTACAGTTCCACGCTGATGGTCAAAGTTTAAATGGTAAACATAATAAGCCCATTCTATACTTTTTTAACCAACTTTATAAAAGGTTATCAATATTTGAGCATCTTTTTGATTTTTCATTGATTTCATTGATCATTCTAAAGTAGTTGAACATTTCATTTGTTTCGCCATTATGGAAACGAGAGAAAATTAAAAAATAAATTAATAAAAATAATAAATACTATAACGAAATGAAAAAAAAATTGATGGAGGCGACAGCGGCAAACCGCAGTAATTCAAATTAATTAAACGCTTTATTCATTTATTTCAATTTGTTTTCAAACTGACGACATGATGTAATTAATTACATAAAATTATTATTTAATATCACTACTGCCAGACAACGCTCAACGTAAACCAGAAGACCTAGAAGCATAAAAATTTATACGAGGGTTCTATTGTGTAGTGTTGAAACCCCCCAGTTTGTGTTGGAACGAAAATAAATCTTGTTCAATTCACTTCAAACTTGAACTTAATAAAAACTCAATGAAACACTCAGTTCAGGACTACTTGAAATTTATCCCCTAACACGGGGAGCAAAAGGTTGAGAGTATTCGACCGCTTTACTTCGAATTCACCCTACTTAATTAAATTACTAAAGCACGTATTTATCTCAAAAAAAAAACGATTATGTTTTCTGACATAATGCTGATAGGAAATCTTACTGGGCACACAGCCACCAGGTTACTAAAATAATTTACCGGGAGCGAAGCCGCGGACAAAATAATTATTGGCGCGGCAAATTTGTTGAAAAAATTAAAACATTATGGAGATATAGTGCGTTTCAATTTATAAATATAAAAATAAGGCTTCAAACTCGTAGTCCCATACCAGGATTTCTTGTATCGTGGTTCTATGGACACACGCAAATAGACACATAGACCCAGACTGAGAACATAAATCTAAACATTATTATTGAGGAAAAATTTATCAAACAGTTCTGTTGATAAAAAGTAGCGTAGTTAGTAGTGTACTTAGATGGCCTATAGGTACATGAACCGGCTCCCCTTTTTGAAGTATTACATACTTGGACGCATTAAATGTGTAGGAAATACAATATTAAGGAGAAAATTAATCGTAAACCGTTATTACGAATTTAGTACCTATACGAAACAATTTTTAAATATAAATAATTTCGATTAAGCATCGATTTAAGCGGCGATGTAAGTTTGTTTGTTTGTTTGTTTCTGATTTACTCAAATCAAAATCGTTTATGTATTTTATTTTAAAATAAATTTGTAAGTAGATGAACAATACCATTTTCGTATTTACTTTGAGATGAATTTCTTTCATTTGTAATTTTCTTTATACAAAAGTTTCTGGACTACTTACTGGATTCTTTAGCTGATTCTGGCAATACCAATACGTTATTAAACACGTCGTTGTCGAAGTCAATCAGAGGTTCACTGAAAATTATCGAAAAATAAACATAAAAATAAAGAAATAAAAAAAAACAAAATAGTGCAAGTAACCAACAGAACTCATAACAATAATTATATTATTATCTATTTAGGTACATAACTTACATTTCCTGTCTCATTAAATGGTGCAAATAATTTAAAACAAAAATATTTGAAAAAACATAAAGAAACCTTTCCAAAACCAAAACAAAACAAAATTATGGATAGCACAGATAACAGTACTATTATTTATTTATTATTATAGCCCGTCAATTTATTTATCAATATGTTAGAAATTAAATGTTGTTTGTGAAACAATAGGTGGTACATTTTATCTTTATTCTAATATTTGATGATCACGTTAATTGAGTAGGTATAATAATATTTATTGTCTCCGAGACGGCTGCATCTCATATCGCAGATATAGGAAAATGACAAAATCGGGTAAAAGCATTTTAAAGAAAACTACAAACATTGACTTATTGTGTTGTGTACTTATTGCCAGAGAGGACAACACGAAGAAAACTTTTGTAACTTGAATTTGAGAGAAAGAAATATTTATTCACGACCTTTTTAACCGTCTAGCGATTTCTATAAATGAGGTTATCAATTAGACAGGACCTTTTTTTAACTTAATAGAATTCTAACCAATTTCAAGATTCTTTTTGTATTGGAAAGGAGATTTTTCATGTGAATTTCATTAAGATCTGATGATGAGATTCATGAAAAAGTAACGGAAGTTTTGGAACAATGATATAGAAACAATTGTGAGCTCATTAATATCCTTACTTAATATTGTTCGTCGTGTCCTCTAGTACGTAGTAGGTACAGTAATTCAATTGTTACGAGCAAGAATCATTGCAAAATTTCATATATTTCCTTTTTTCACAAAGGTCACTTTACTATACAAATAACCAACCCTAAGGGTACTATGAAATGTGATCGCCTCATATATTATTAGGTCGTTAGGTTGCCATGTTAATTACTCGACATGCAGTAAAGCTTTAAGCAGTAAGTCGGAACTGAGTTACATCAACATTTTCTAGTTAGCGATTGCTAACCTGCAGTTACCGACAACCCTTAAACATACTAGGTACGTGAATTAAGCTGAATATTTGTGTCATAGCGCAACTACAGATGGTTTTTACGTTCCGTCGATAGCGTCAATTTTAACGAGACGTCAATAAAACAACACCTGCGGCGATGTCGTTACGTTGTTTAACGTTAACGAGGCCTTGACGTTACGTGTGTGCTGACAACGCATTTGGTTCGTAATGAGATTTTCCCTTTTGTAAGGATTTTATTGAGGATTTTGTCTGCTAGTTTATTCTATTCGTTAGGTCCTAAATCAAATTAAACAGGTGTTTTTGAATATGAACTTAGTACTTTAGCTGTCTGTAATTACTATCAGGCTAAAGCTATATTACATAGTTAAAAATTTCTTATTTATACACTAGATTTTAAACGAATACCGAGAGTTTTCTTCCGTCAGTTTTTTCTCCTGGCCTACCTTAGACAAAAGGGCGCCTAAAGTCGATGTACCGCATTGTTTTACGTTCATCCAGTGTATACAAATACCTTATGATTATGATCAATAAAAATGTTGAGTTGTAAAGTATTTGTTCTATAAGTAACAATGATAACACGGCATTTTAAGCTACATTTAAAAAGAAAGAAAGAAACGTTTTTAGTGGAGATCCATTCGTCATTTACATTTACGACGACGAGCGGTTAATATGCCGCTGATTGTCTGATCGCAGTAGGGGAAAAATAAGCAAAATAGGATTTAAAAGGTATATAATTTAAGGGACTATCCCGTGAACTTGTCTCGTGTTGTCACACGAGTCATGCTCTACCGTTTGTTTCAGTTTATTGGCTTTGTTTGAATGTACTTGTGGGTAATGGTTATTGTTTGGGGACCATACCACATGCTTGAGGTGGGGCACGTGGCCTCACTATATTTTCATAGCTGCCATCTTGTTTAACTACAATTTTATATAATGATTTTAATTCTGTCATAACTTCATCAAATCAACTTAGCTTACGATTATAGATTTAGGGCAAATAACTTCTATGCAATTACTTCAGTTGATATCAACTCAAACTGTAAGTTGAGTCTAATACTGAAGTTGAAGTATGAGATACAAAAATTGGCGAGTAATATCGCATGACCTTATATTTCTGATTTAGACAGTTTAAAATGACTGTACAATATACTACACAAGCGAATTCGAATTTAATTGACAAATAAACATTGCTACCAACTTATCTACGTATCCACTTACTGTTACGGTTGTATTGTATTGATGATTGTTACCTGTAATAAAAAAAGGAAACAATTACACAAACAGATTAAAACAATAGAACTTATAATTATGTAACTAGTATAGTTACAAAAAACTGCCAAAAACATTTTTACTTTTCACATATGTCATAGTCTTGCACTAGGATTCTCTGTATCGTGGGTTGCACACACACAAAGACACTTACACAAGCACCCAGACCGGCAGCAGAATTCTAAATTCATTTGGACTTCTTCCCCGTTTGCAATCGCATCCAGGACCCTTCGAATAACGGACTAGCAATGTAACCATACACCGCACGTGTCGAGCAGTCCAAACGATTCAATAATGGCAATATTGTTCTGCGGTGATACCTGTCCTGTCACTCTCAATTTGTCTTCTAGAAAACTGACTGCTGCTCTTCTGCTACCATAAACTGCTTATTCGTATGCCAGTGTCGCATTTTAACAAGGTTAATCAAGTGCCATCACTTTCACTACATAACGACGTAAACAAGTTTGTGAAGATTCGGCCATTGTATGCAAATTTGATTACCTGCGCAGGTCAAGGTATCGCGGTCATATTTAATAGGTAAAGTGTTGTGCCTATATTTTTAGCATATTCATGTATTGACTGGTTTTGGTATAATTCGGTAGACGTTGAATATTTAAGGTGGGCGTTCAGCGACAATTTTGAAGATTTTTACTTCGCGTGGCACTGTTGTGAAGCGATGTTACAAAAAATTTAAATTTCAAATTGTTTTATTCATTGCAAGGTATGAATACGTGACGTTCTCCGGACATTATTCAGTTTCTTTGAGACAAGGGGCACTTATATTCTATCCGGAATAATCTCGGCCATTAAACTAAGCCTAGGGGGTCGGAAACGCACCTGTGGTCAACATGGCCAAAGAATATTCTAAGGCTTACCTCTTAAAAGGCAGTATTTGCCTAAGGGAGTAACAGCGATTTAGTAGTTTGTTATATTTCCATATCCTATTAAATTAATAGATTTCAGTTTCATAGACTTATAACACAATAACACTAACGGCCGCACTCAGAGACGTTTAACGATTACTTAACCTTCTCCTTAGTACTGATTCGCCTTTGTAAATTTTTGCGTCTCTGAGTGCGGCCGATAAACAGTTATTTTCAAACATCATGTCAGCCTAAAATGAAGCATTAAAATGCGCTAAATGTACGTGTGCAGTTGTATCGCGTACTTACGCTCACCGACACGCACACAAGCGTGGTAATAATGTTGTTATTCATTGACATTTTCCCCAAACACAGGGGAGAAAAATGGAATTGAATAAAGCCACAGTTTAACTTCGATTATAATGAATCTAGCAGGACATTTTGAGTCTTATTAACACCTTGTACTTTTGAAACCGCTGGAATCCCAGGGCGCAAGACTACGGAGTGGCGCCACCTAGAAGAGGCCTTTGTCCAGCAGATAACGTCCAATGGTGGATGGACGGATGGTTATTTTTTAAGTCTGCATCTACTCGAAATTGTATAAACATTTGTCCCTTAGTCCAAACGTGTGCAACATAGAGTCTTTACCTAAACCGAAGATATAATGATGGGTTTTAAGGCACCCAGGACCCGCGATTCGAGGATGTGGGGTATACTGAGCCCCCACATTTATCCAATAACAGGGAATGACGCGGCGTGTTACCGTTAGTCAGCAGTTCTCGAGTGATCCCAACAGCCTCCTGTGGGACGATCGTTAGATTTCAATTATTGCCAATGTGGTACCTATAATATTGTATTGGTATAATATAATATATCTATCTATCTATAAAAATCACGTGTCACGATTGGGCAAAACTCTGAAACTACTAAACCATTTTTGATCAAACTTCGTAAGTATCTGTGATTTGGTCCTACGTAGGACTTAAAATATGATTGTTTTTATCTGGAATCTTGAGCTCAATATTGATATGCGTTTGTTGAATTGCTCTTAAACGACTAGATCGATTTTGATGAAATTTTGAGTGTAAGTTTGTGTGGATGGTTAAGGTTCACAATTGGTTATTGGAGCCGGTCGATAAAAGAAATCGTCGGATATAAAACATATTGAAACAAGTTGTATTTTGTATACCTACCTATCCATATAGAGACGCACATATTCTATCACAAATAGTTTACCAAACTGTCCAGTTAAATAATAGCCGACTAACAGATTAGGTACTTGATTTACATTGTTGTCGCAACCGGGAACCGAACCGACGCATTAGCAATTTAAAACAGTAATAAATCTATTTCGAACCAACTAAACTATGGAAATAGTTTAAACTGTTAGTCGGCTGCAAATAGATTTGTGCGGACGACAGTTATTCAATTTCATAATATTGTGAATTGTTGGGAATTTGTGCGTGGATTTACGATTTATCAAATTTAATATATTCTAGGTACCTTGAGTACTCGTAGAATGCTTAAATGTTTTTCGGATATCAAGAATTGATTAGTCCAGGAGCCGGCAAACCGGCGTGACATTCGATTGCAGTTTTTATTTAAGGACAGTATTTATTTAACAGAATTTAATTTAAATAATTAATTAAATTAATTAATTTAATTTAACTAGTCTCCTACGATTACTTAAATATATTTTAATTTGTCTATTTTGAAAATGTTTAAGCATAAACTAAATACTCCGCGTAGGACTATCGTTAGACGATAACGTATAATGGCCGTTACACGTGACTTCTTGTCGTCATTTGACACAAATTAGTCTATAGGAGCCTTTCAATTCGAAATTTCTACTAAATACTAGATAAGTGTACTTTAAAAAATGCTTAATTCACTCTCAAAATGTATTCAATTTTGAGAACTAAAAATTAGTTCTCACCTGCATTAACCACGTCTCGACATTTTGTCGACTACGTGTCCCATTCTCCTATTCTAATCCTATAGTCCTATTCTAATCTCATGTAATGGTCCGTATAAGAAATATAAAAAAATAAATTGTTATTGAAGTTTTCAGCTAACCATTTCATCAAAAGATTTTCCTCGGAACAACATCACGTACAAACAAACAATACAATTTGATTGGTTCTTATTTATAGCTCCATGTTGCATTGACCTCAATTGACCTTTGGCATCAAGTGGACGGCGTGGCCATTTGTGTCTATCATATGTGTAATCTAGACGTCTAACAATAGCAAAAGCTAAAATTTAGCTATATATCAAACTCGAACTCAAAATTTTTATTCATCATAAGGTATTTGTATACACTTAATGAACGTTAAATAATACGGTACATCGGCTAAAGACGCCTTTTTGGCTAAGGTAGGCCGGAAGAAAAAAGCCGGCGGAATAAAACTCTCGGCACTCCTTTATAGTCAAATGTATAAATCACAAATTAGCCAAATTACTAACTAAGCAGTTTAGCTTTAGCCTGCGCAATAGTGCGTCACTATCACTCCACTACCACTATAATCGCACCATACGTCTTCAGTCAGCTAATCAGCTGACTGAGAAAATGAGGGAACACGAAGAATCCTTCGTGTTCCCTCATTTTCTCTATTATAATCGCACCTTTAAAGCAGGTCATTCACCGCGCACGTGACAGGTGTCCAATTTGCATGCACACGCATGAGTCATGCGCTTGACGTTTTCGACGCGTAGCGTTTGTGTGATCGCCGTCGAGTGACGAGCGAATACGTATGATTGTAATGTTCCACATAACAATACATTGAAGTTGTGTCAGATGTTTAGTAGGTCAGCTGTACAAGGATTGTTTTCCTGTAGAGTAGACAGTTATAGCTAAGCGATCAGTGCAGCTACAATAAGGAATATGCGTCAGTTAACCCAGATACAAATAATAAACAATCTAATATTGTTTTTTTCGAACTTACGTGCATACAAATTATGTCTCTATCTCTACTAATAAGTGCAAGAAATGAGAAAGAACGTCACAGATATGACGTCACAGTACATAAAAGCAATGTCAAATACAGACCTTTTTGGAGAAAGGCTTTCGCAGAAGGTAAATCGGATGTGACGTCACAGTACATAAAAGCAATGTTAAATAGACCTTTTTAAAGTTAAGAGTACTATCATAATTTATTAAATGCAATGTTTTAATGAATCAATACGAAAGTTCACTGACATCTCGCACCAGATGTCCGTTTTCCAAGTATGCTTGACATGAGCATAACATTAACATGCTATGTATGAGTATGTATGAGTCACGCACTTGACATTGCTATATGAGCTTTCGCATAGGATTTACGATCACTTTGTTTTGCTACAATAGAGTTAAGTTAGCGACTCTGAATAGACTTCTCGTAAGTATAGGCTTAAAGCTAAAAATAGATGTAGGTACTTAGAGTACCTACATGTAGCTTTTGTTAGCTTTTTGCTTATTATTATGTAGTCGATTATGTACAAAATAAAAACTTTGTTTAATAAATTGTGCACTGTAACTTGCATAGTGTATGGAATAAAAATATATAATGAATTATGAATATCTATAAGATCATTCGTTAGATTACGCGAGAATAATTAGTTGGCTCGTCTGTTCTTTTGATATGACTGTATACTATATTAATAAAACTGACTAGTATACTGAAAAAACTAAATTCTTGATACACATTGTAAAGGAAGCATCGAAACTGGTTCGTCTTATAACGGATAGGACGAGAAAAATGGTAGTTATTGTATAGCCGGCTCGCCGTGCCAAATGATGCCAATCACTGGCACTGAGCCATCGGCTCCGGAAGCTGGACCGGATGAGATGCTATGTTGTAAGAATAGCATGAAACTAATTTGTTTTGTATTCAAAATCTATTGGTTATAATTATAAAGATAATTATGGCGTACAAATACCGACTTCAATGGTTT
>DWQL01000100.1:0-20729 GCA_018231265.1 Noctuana haematospila | reverse complement strand
GTGGCTTGATGTACAGTTTCAGTTTTTGTTGTTTTTTATATCTCAAGTGATTGTGGTATATTTTATAACTCAATCCCTAGCGCAAGCTTGATACAAGCAATACAGAAAAAAATATCCTTTAATTATTAATTTGGAGATTAAAAACTTAATTTATAATTGTAAGTAAGGGGTGGGACCGCTTATTCAGCAGTTTGCTTTTAAAACATTAAATTGGGGGTTATATGTATATAAATGTAGATTGTTAGAATACAGGAAACATTAAAGGTATTTAAAAAGCATACACTAATAAAAGACTAATTAATCATTTTGCATATTAATTTAAATTCAGTGCTGGTGAAATATATTCATTTCAGATCCCATAGGTTGTTTAATTGAAATACACAATAACTGATGCTACTGTTGGTGTTATATTAATTTAAATTTAATGGTTCTGGCTTGCTAATCATTACGTTTTCATTTTTCATGTCCGGAAACTAATATTAATGACATTTTTCCGCATGCAGCCCCCACTTACCGAGGAGAAATCTGTTGTAAGTATTTTATTCGTAATAACATCATTTCTATTCACATGATTGAACATATTTTTACCCATTAATTTTTGTAAATTAATCTTAATTACATGCAGCACTCACCATTATGTGGAAAGTAAAAGAAGTATATCAGAAACGTGAGTGTTTTTTGCTCATAACTGTAGTGATTTCACTTCGCTACGAGATTCGTACTTAAATATTGTACCTATATGAGCATGTTGTTCAATTCAAATTGTTTTGTTCATTGTGAAGTTCATACATTTTTATTGTATGTTAAATACATTATTCAATGAAGGTAGTAAATTACATGTAGTTATTTGTATTTGTAAGTAATGATAAATGTTTTGTGTATGGTGCAGGCGCGAAGGCTGGGGCTCGCGCGACATGCACGCGCCGTTCGACTCGATGTTCAGCAAGCGCGCGCACCCGCCGCGAGGTGAGTCCGCACGCCCGCACTGCTCACGCACACGCGCACGCACACCACCCGCACGGGGAATCGTCTGGCGTGTGACGTCACGCCAAACCTAATGAGACGCTGGGACGCTTTCATGCCAGATGCCGCCTGGGGCTCGTGCCTAATTTCACGCGAATAAATGTCAGCACCGAACCAATTTTATAAAACGTTTGATTCCACACAAAGCTTTCCGAAAAATATTTTCAATAAATAAACTATATATTATCAGCTTCATACTATTAGTTTACATCAAGTGGACTGAATAATATTTCACTTTAAAATTAATATAACATATTCAGTACACAATAATTTTGCAATGGTGTACGAATGTTCCCATTAAAATTTAATTGACATAAATGTATAATGTAATTAATACAATCGAAAATCTAGTAAAATTAAATCAAATTAAAGAACGCCAGAACTTTTAAAATATAGTAAACATTAATAAAAGATATTTTAATATATTTAGCATTCTTATAGGGACTAGTTTCAGTTATCATTTTCATATCATCATTTATCCATTCAAAACATCAAAAAGTGTTGCTTGAACAAATATTGCAAAATTCGATCTTAATCGGAATGTACATAAGGGAAACACGCATGTTCAAGTCGCTATCTCACCGGCACTCGGAGTAGTTAGATAGCACCGCAGGGCACGGCTACAGAACTCACCCGACAGCTAGCTTCCACTAAACAAATGAATTAACTATCGAACACGCATCGACCATACATCGATGCAAGATCTCGTCGCAGCCTCTCGGTTAAGTTCGGCGTTCCCCGTGTATAAGTAACGTTTTCCACCGGCCGTTGTGAACCTTTAACATTAAATCCATGTATAATAGACTATAAACTAATTTTCAATTGGGACAAGTAGAAGCCATAATAGTCTATTATATATTTGAGTGTTCGTATTTTCTAAAATGTATTAACATTTGATTAATTTTACTTACCGGTTTATTTTGCATCGTAGTGTTTATCGTATTTCAAATTGCATTCTTTGTGCAGGTGTTGACTTTCTCCTACCCGCTAACCCTAGCAGGAAAATGTTGCGCTGTTCTCGATTATCATAAATTTTATTATTATTTTTTGTAGTCGCGGAATCGCATGAACCGTGCAGAAAAGGCATTTCATAAGTCGCATAGCCTGTGGCGAAGCAGTATTGTTTGTGCAAAGTAGATTGATCACATTTGACTTTTATTTGAAATTATGATTAATTTTTGCGTACATTCGAAGCACGGGCAGCGTTACAAGGTTACAAGACAGACAGTTAATTAATTTGTTTGGAGCGTCGATCACGGCCTCGATGTGTGTAGATAGTTGTTGCACGCGGGCGCTCGGTAGCCCCGCCCTAGCGCGTAGCGCGTAGTGGCGCTCTAGCTATCTAGTGCGCTATCGCTCTAGCGGTCTAGCACTCTAGCGGCCCGCGGGGCGAGAGCGGGGCGCGGGCACATGGGCGGGAGCGGGAGCGGGCTGACAGCGTAGTGAGGTTGTGTTGGTGTGGTTGCAGTTGGGTTGCGCGTTACACTGCATGCTCCGACCAAATCTTCACTTCACAGCGGCACCGGCGCCAACCACAAAACTGCTACAAACGCCACCCAGGAATAGGTACTTAACTATGTTTATTTCTCATTTATGTGTTTTTGTGTTGCGCATCTGCGCGCTGCAGCCGTCTACCAGAATAGAGATGCCTTTATAATGTGACATGTTTCGCTGACGCCATAATTTTAGTTCGCATTCTGGTATTTTTTCTTTGATTCGATCGGCAACATTTTAATGCATACTTTTGTGTTTTGGTTTGCACCTCTAAAGCTTTCCGTTTGATCTAAATTTATTAGTTTGTCGTAGTATGTGTAATTACTATTAACTTTTTAACCCGTCGCGTCGATGCTCGCACACCGCGACCCGTCGAGACGACGACTCTCTTCGACTCTACTCTCATTCTACTCAACAGTAACTCTAGCCGGGGCTCGCCTCCCGGCCCTCGGACTCTACTCACGTTAAACTGTCCTCCTCCGACACTGTAAATATGCCATCCGAACGAGCGCCGTGCATGATCGAAATCGTGTGTTTTTCGATTGATTTTTCAGGTAACACTAAGAAATCCGGCAAGCAACAACCGAAGAGCGAATCGAACGCGGAGGAAGTGAACGTTCCGAGCGGGCTAGATCTGTCGGACCTCGACCTGAGTGCGATACAGTTTTCGGAGAAGGAGATGCGCGCGCTGTCGGGGCTCACGCCGGCGCTGTCGCGGCGCCTGCAGCAGCAGCTGCTCGCGCACCTCCCGCCCGCCGCCGCACGCACCCTGCGACGTACGCTCTCACTCAACGCCACTTCAGCTCCCACCGCCTCCGCCGCCACGCAACAGCGCCCCTACGCACGCAGCCACTCCGCTGGCAAGACATCCACTCTCGAACCAGAAACACTCGCTGAACTGAAACCCGAAACCACCCTCACTGATCCTCTTCCGGAGGAACCCACGGAGGCCGACACGGTCGAGGAGACCGCGAGCTCCGAGAAGCAACCGGCAGCGACGATTCTAGAGGCGGACGGGGATGATGCGGTAGACCTGCCGGCGCCACAGTTTTGTACGCTTCCGCGTATAAGACGACGTTCCTCCGTCTCGAAGGAGTCCACCTCGCCTCCCTCCGTCGCGTCCGATGTCGGACTCGAGCGCACGCCCAAGCTCGGGGCGCTCGCAAAGGAGCTCGGATCGTCCCGGAGTGGCAGCGTCCGTAGCACGCCAGACCGTCCCCTGCTCAGTAAATATTTGACACCGGAGAGGACCCTTTCATTGGACGACTCGTACTCGTCGGATGGCGGCAGCATTCTTTCGGAGCCAAGCTACGTCGCGGCGTACGGATCTCCGACCTCCAATCTGTCTGGGCTAGGTTTTAGACGACACTCCATGAGGCTGGCGGGGGATCAACCGAGGAGACGCGTTTCGAGGTTTCTTCGTTCGGATTTTTTCGATACGCCTCCGGATGAAAGTGTTTATGCCAAACATAAGAAAGAAAAAGAATTAGAAACTCAAAAAATATTAAAAGAAATTAGAGAAAAGAAGAATAAATTGTTGGAATCTTCTAATATTAAGAGCCCAGTTGAAACTAAAGACATTCAATCGTTATTTAAAGATGATGGGTCTTGCCTTCGAAAATGCCTATCACCAGTGAGCAATTTGATAGGTAAAGATCGTAGTAGATCAACTACCCCATTTTTTCCTATTTTAGATAATATCAAAGAAACTAACTTAGACAGTCACATTACGACATCTGACCCTAAAACAGATACTAAGGTATACGTTAAATCTAATGACAGTAAACTAATATCTCAATTGAATGAACTTTCTTTAAACAAAAATACCAAGATGGCCAGACCAAAAAGTTATCCTGTTAAAAATCTTGAACCATTTGAAGAGGGTAAAGCTACAATTGCAGAAAAAATGTTAAACAAAGATAACGATGATGAAAGAAAACTTCCCAGAGAATCAAAATTAATAAGACCAAAGAGTTATCCTACGAGTAGCCCGTCACCAGAGAAAGTCTACGTGAATCGAAACACTAAAAATGAAAACAGGATTTCTTCAACAAAAGAAGACTTCAGCAACCCAGAGCCTAAAAATGACATCGAGGTTAGTTTTAGTATTACTTTGCCTAGAAAAAATAAATCATCGATCGAGTCTGAATCAGTTAGGAAAGAAGAATCATTAGATCAAAAAGAGCTACTAAAAGATGACTGTAGTAAAGAAATTTCTGAAAATTCGTCTAATCTTACTTTGAAAAAATATCACATATTAAATACAGAAGATAATGATAGGAACAGTGGTAAAGATCAAAACGACGCCTGTAATGTGACTGTCGGAAATGGTGTTCTTAAAGTTAATGTAAACAAAACCAGAGACGAAGACACAAAAATCAATTCTGTAAAAAGTAATGGTATAAAAAATGAAGACACTACTAAAGCAATAGAAACAGAATGTATTGAAAAGAAGGGAACTATCAAGAAAAAAATTATCAAAAAAGTGTCATCAAAATCAAAGACTGATATAGGCGGCGTTCAAGAAGTAAATGATTCAAAAAAACCTGTTGAAAAGAAAAAAACCACAAAGAAAGTTAAAGATAAAAACGTTGAAGATAGCGCCAAGACTACTGTCACAAAAAAGAAATCTGTTTTGCAATCAATTGGGCAAAAATTAGAAAAGCTAGCATCATCTAAATCAAATTCTCCAGAAAAATCATCTCATAATAACATTGGCTCTAGTGATAGTAAAAAAGAATCCAATAAAATGTCAAGGACACAGAGAGAGCAATCTGTGCCTGTGAATACAGTACCCCCAACTGAATCAAATCTCATTAAGCGTGCTGTTACAATAACGGATGTTGCCGCATTAGAAAATCAAAATTCATCAAATAATAAAACTACGGTTTCTAAAGTACTCGGCCTCTTCAAAAAGTTTGATTCGAAGGAAAAAATTTCAAAAACGTCTATAGAAAAGTCGCAGAGTGTTGAGGTGAACGAAAAATCAACTAACAGAAAAGATAGTTTAAACGAATCACTTACAGACAATGAAAAAGAAAAGCCTAGAAGACCTACTTCGTTATTATTGAACGGATTAGGACGTAAAAATAAGTATGGAAAAACAATAAGCGAAAATTCCTCCATCAATTCTTTAGATAATGATGAACAGCCAGTACATAAAAAAGATATTGAATCCAAAAATACAAGAAGCACTTTAAAATTAGATTTCTCCCGTTTGCCAAGAGTAAAAAAAATAGTTCCTACAAATCCTGTGATAGAACCACAAATTATCAACATTTCTGCTGTAGACAAGGAAACTGAAAACAAACATATTTCTGAAAAAAATGGTACTGTCCCTGATGGCAATGTAACAAAAGATGTTATCGATACGCACAGTCGCAGCCGGTCCAGAAGTAGATCTACTTATTCTAATTCAGATGTAAGATCTGAAAACAGTGCTGAAATAAAATATTTAGACAAGAATCCTTTCACTTCGACTGAAAACTCCGTACATTCACCATATCGAAATCACGAATCGACAACGCCTGAAAAAGAAGACATTGTCGATAGGATACGAAGAAAAAGCTTTTATTCCAGATTTAACGAAAAGAAACAACGTCGAAAAAGTAGCTTAGTGGGTCCTGGTGCAACAGAGTACGATCCGGTGGCTAGAATACATTCGCAACCCACGGAAACCAAGTTTGACGTGTCCCCGACATCTCCTGGCATTTATGACTTATCCCCTGGATACTCGGTCACGTCTGATTTATCACCTTCCTCAGACCGTTATAGAACTCTGTTAACCGATTCACCCATTAACAATAGGAACAATTTACGGTATGATGGGCTAAACGATAAAGTTGATACGTATAGATCTCTCGATAGAAACGATTTCAGAAAGTACCCGGGCAGCAGGAGTTACTTAGATTACGATCAGCCTATGTCGTATGGTAGTAGCCGATACTCGCGAACGAAGTCGCTTTTAGATAGCGCTGATGGAGCAGATGATCATACTCTTACTAGTCTTCGAGAACCGTACAAGTATAATAGAACGAATTCCTTGTACACACCCGGAAGCTACGCTACTTACAGGCCAAAGAGGACTCTTAATTCTGCGATCATCTTAAAAGGCGAAAAAGAACCGAGCCCAGAAAACATTTTGGACAAAATAAGACAGCGAAAGATATCTATCAGCGTGACCAGGAAACCAGACTCTGAAACCGACCCACTGCCGAGGTGTGTATTTTTACATGTTATTGTCACCGTAAATAATAAAAATAACTTCCCGAAGTTCAGATTTACACTTTGCACGCTTCACGCTTTGAAAATAAATTTTTTTTGTAACACTAATGCTTTTCTTAAAAGTTTTTTTAATAGAGATTAAAATTACCTCTTTCCAGAGTACAAACAGTAATATACATTTAAAATCCAGTTTAGATTCACATGATACGTTAGGAACAAAACATTGTAAAATAGATAAAAAATCAAATAGAATTTCAGCAAACATTTGAAAATAATATGTACATAAACATTTTTAGAGACCATTGTTAATAAAATACATCAGCCAGCACATTAGCGATTGCTACCGTTATTGCCAAAACCTAAACTTGTGTCTAATTTCAGATCCACTGTCCCATCTAAAGGCGAAGGCGACGGTGCAGAACGCTCTGAGAAAGTTGACTGAGAGACGCTACTGAAGTTGATATCTGCTACGGAACAGAAACTTGTGATTGTCTAAGCATTTTTTATAGAACACTCGAATATGTATTTAACGTGAGGATGTACAGTAAATTTGATGTCTGCAGAAAATACATCATGCTTTCACTGTCATTGTTTCCAAGATAAACACCAAAGTTTTTTTTTGAGTCTGCATTGGATATTCTCTCTCCTGTAGTATGTATATCCTAGTGACAATAGATATGATTTATTGAAAGAATTAGGCCATAGAAAATAGTGTCAAGCTTTTTCAGTAGGTATAGGATTGAACTCCATAATTCTTCTATTCTCTTTGAATAGCAAAAACTGTCAAAATTTGTAAATACTTCTGTATCTGCTGCGGTATAATTATAATTTATAGTATGAAATAACACCGATACAACTTGTTTAAAATTATTTAAAAAAATGTTGAAGTGTTGATAAAATATTTTGCGAAGTACTTCTTTTGTTGAAGATATTATTGTAAATTGAATATTACGTGCCTTTACATAATGTTGACGACTGGATTTGATATAGTCCATTTTATTGAAAAAAATGACACGATTTTAGTGTGTTTGCACAAAAACGTTTTACTCAGTATATTAATTTTAATTTTTAGCTCGTATTGATTTACAATTTTTGTATGCTACCCTAAGTCAATTTTAAGTTTAAACATTTATGATAATCACATAGTATTGAATGCTAAGTCAAATCGTAACAGTAATCGAATAGAATGGTGCTTAGTTGAAGGTTTTCTTAGAAATAAATTGTATTTATAGAAAGTTATAAAGCCACTTACAAGATGTAGGTCAGTTGATTTATCAATTCAATGTTTTTAATTAAAATTTTATTTACTTGCGCAATAGAGTGAAGACTCCGTTAAATAAAGTATTATAACTATTATAATAATATGAAATGTTAAGACGGTTATCGCTAGTTGCCATTTTATTTACAGTATAGGATCAGTGGCTAGCCAAAGTAGCCTATAAGTGGTGACTGTGAGCAATAATTTTGACATGTTAAATTAATTTTTTTTATTTAATGTCTGATATTTAATAATTTAATTTTTTTAGTATCGAGAGTATTTATTACTGTGTGGTGATTATTAATATTTTTCTTCTTGGTCATAGTTAGAGCCATAGAATTAAAGAGGTTGACTGTGATTGTTATGATCAATATTAAAATTACTATCACACATGTTTTGTATTGAATGTGAATAAAGTATATAGTTGAAATCGATTTTTTTTAATAGTTCCTTTCCAGTTAATTAATTAATTAATTCATCGTAAGGATTAGTCTACAGAGAAATATGTAATGCATTACGTCGTTAGTTATTAACACATTCTCTTATACTACTAGTCTTTAACATTTCTTTTTGTATAAAGTACTTGAAACTTTTTTATTTATATTACAATCTTAGTCTAACTCTAAGGACTAATGAGTAATTTAATTCTAATTTAAATTGTTACTTGACTATGTCAATAAAGGTTGTTCTTTGATTCAGCACATCTTGGTTGTTACATTATTAGGGTACTTTATTTTGAGCTCTAATTCTTCCTAGCTAAGATATTTGACTGGGCTTGTATAATAATATACGTATATCATTTAGGATGTATATAGAATGATAATTATATTCATGCACCATGAAATAAAATTCGAATAAGCGTTAAAATAACGTTTATATTTTGTTAATAAAAAAGTTTACAATTAATATATGAACGTTGTTCATAATGGAAAATGACGGTTCAAGCGGCGAGCTGCACCAGATCCTCGAAGTGCTTGCGGTCGGCCTCCGCCAGCCGCTCCAGCGCGTCGCTGACGGCGGAGCGCGGGAATCGCTCCACCCACGACTGCACCATGCCCTCCGCACTGGCCGGATAGCGCGTCAGCACCACATCTTCGCCTGGAACACCACAGTATTTAATCAATTACAACTTTAAATACAACAGATTACAAACATCACAAAAATAAAGTAGTGTAGAGGTACTGCTGACTTCTGTAGAAATTAGTAGCATAAAATATTACGATGTTTAAATACTATTAAGAAAAACTAAAAATTTCGTAAGGTAATTATTATAGTACTTTTATTATAAAGCAAATAATGTGCTTCTGTTACTAACAACTACACCACACGAGTCGTCGTATTTAAAAGTTAAAAGAAGTTGAATAGTGACCGTTAAGGCGCGTGTTGGGCTGCACGAAGATGTTCCGGGGCTGCTTGTGCAGCAGCACGATGGCCCGCCAGCGCGCCCACGCGCCGCGCACGCCGCCGTAGCGCTCGAACAGCTGCTCGCCCGCCGCCGTGTCCGCCGTCGCCTTGATCGTTTGCAGCTTCACTAGGAAATCTCCTGCAACACCCGCCATCACGCACTACTTAAGCACCATTTATATGAAACGTTCTCAATAAAAGAGTGCTGTTTGTACTTATGTTATGTCACTATAAACTATTAATTCCACTAATAAATACTAGTGACTGCTATGTTTGGCGGATCAAAAAACAATAAAACTTTATTTAAGCATTAAGCGTGCTGTTGAATACTTATAGCATTCCTGTAATTGTGTTAATGTTTCCCAACTGGAACTGGAGTAAACTGTTCCTAAGACTACAAAATATAAATAAATTCAAATTATTCAAACTCATTGCAAAGTATTTAAACATAAATCATTACAGTACGACATACCGATAATTCTTTTTCCGTCCGTGGCAATACGATCTCGCTGCAAGTTTAGAAGCAAGTTCTTGCCCTTCTCAACTTCAGTAACAGTTAGAAGGCCTTCGTCTTCCAATAATCTCATCAGCACGAAACGAGCTCTAGCATGTGCCTATTGAAATCAAAATATTTTTTGTCAATTTCATGTTACAAACTTAAATTAAACATATTGTTGTATGGATCAAACAGTGGGACCATAATATATTTTAATAAACATAACAGTGCCAGCTAATAAAATAGTAGCTTAAATATTTAAGTAAATTATAATTAAGTATTAAAATATGGCCACATCAATGTACTGCGTTGAATGTATTATGGCAGCAGAGTAGATAATTTATAAAAAAAGGCAAGAGTACTGTTTATTTGTAAAATTAATCGAAAGCTACAGAAATATAATAAAAATATAATAGAAATATATATATATATATATATATGTATAAATATAAATATATAATATAAATACTGTTATATCACATCATCATGAACATTTTGTAAGGTGTCAGAAGTATTTGCACACCCTTTTTAGATTTTGGACAGAAAATGCGAGTGTTAGCAACGTGTTATCAGTTTCTTTGCTCCTCGTAAATAGAAATTACAGCTGAACATAGAACCTCCTCCTATTTGAAGTCGGTAAAAATAGAAATATCTACCTGGAGCCAAGTTTCTGTCGAGGGCTGGTACATCTCAGTGGCCTTGGCAGCGCCGTTCCACAGCAGACTGAGCCAGTTCACGTACATCACGTCCTCCGCCTCTTGACCTTCGTATCCAAATATTCTATAAAAAAAATGAAGGAACATATTTTAGTAAATTCAGCCTACAATTTTATTAAATTGTAGAAAATAACATAACAGGGCTTTATGCATGCCAATGCATTGTTGGTTTAGGAAGACCAGTTCATATAAAATCTTGTAATATATTTTACTTGACCTTTTATTTTAAAGATAAAATACAAGACAAAGCAAATTTGATCATTGCATGTTTTATTTAGTTAAAATAAAAAGTTAGATATGTGGTAGAGTAATTTACTTAAGAATTTCTGGCACCAGGGACAAGTAAAGTCCTACAGCTTCTGCACGGCACTCTTCGAACGCGGAGCCTAGAGTTGTGAACTTGCTGTCGTATGTTTCGCCATCTGTGTACCAGGATTCTATCTTTCCACCTAAAATAAATGTTTTCTCAAATAAGTAAGAAAGCGCACATAGTCGTGCTGGTAGTGTAGATCGCAAGCGATCTCACTGTTAAGCAACGTCGGGCGCGGCCGGTACTCGAATGGGTCACCTTGTCGGAGGCCCTTTGGGGGGTTTGACAACATCCGAAACGGGTTGTCCACTAACCCGTATCTTCATCAATCCGTATTGGAGTAGCGTGGTGGAGTATGTCTAGGCCTTCCCCGGTTGTGGGGAGAGACCGGTATCCAGCAGTGGGACATAAAAAGTGTTGAAGGCAAATAAGTATAACATAGACGATCTTTCAATAACTTTTGTAATGTATATTTATAACGTAATATTGTGTAACGTAGAATGTGTTTAGCAAGTTACCGCACTAAAACATTCACAGAAGTTTGAAGATTATAAAATAAACCGGTAGTCACGGGGAGGAAAAAAACTGTCATCACTTACCAGTAAGTGGATTTTTCACCTTTTCTCTGTCAAAATTGAAGGTACCATCGGCATTCTCTCGCAGTAATTTACCACTGCCATGACCCAACAGCTCGTGCAGACCCACTTGGACCTATTATAATAAAAGTGATAAAAAAAACATTTTAAATAAAACAGAATAATAAGAGTTTTTCCAAACCTAAGAGTTACTAACCTCAAATGCGGCCACCCGGTATTTTTCCAGCAATTGTTTGTCACTGTCAGACAGGAATGGTATTACAGACTCTTTATAGGCAGCCGGGATCACATTTCCGAGAGATACATTCTTGAAGCCTTCATTCTGGCGGATCTCGTCATCTGATCAAAAAAAAATTATATCGTTTATAATTGCATCTTAAATTAAATATTTTGTTCAACAAAATATAGTAGACGTCTTTCTTGTGTATCAATTTGTTAAGTTTTGATACTTATATGCTAAACAAAAAATACAGTTAAACCATAGTAGGTATAATGTAGATAGATAATATAGTAATAATATATTTCTAATAACCCCTATACAACACACAACTCAAAAGTCTAAATAACAAATAACGATCACCTCTAGTGTTTCTATTTATAAATAAAAAAGTTACTACTAAAAACATATAAATAAAATTGTTGCACAACTTACAATTAGGAATGTTGATTCCAGCCGGGATCCCGCTGCCTGAGAACGTTAGCACGTCGAGGCTCGTGAAATCCGGTCGGAGGAAGGTGTCCTTTTCCAGATCGTCGCCCCACGGCAGCAGCTTGATGAACCTCTCCGCTCCCTCGACGAGGTTGCCGAACTTCTTAGACATCTCCTTGTTCACCATAGCCACGAAGCCTTCGAACTCGCCGCGTTGTCCGCTCGGGTCGCGGTACGTTTCGATAAAGCCTTGATATCTGCAAAAGAAGATAAAAATCAGAATTACTACTTATATTTTTATTTTCAAAATAACTTGCGTAAAGAAAAGTAGGGCGAGAGAGCTGCAGCTACCAATGAGGTAAACACGTGACACATACGTTGACCAATGAGATAGACACGTGACTTACACATTGACCACTGAGGTAGTCACGTGACACACAATTTTTTTTTAAATTAGCTTTTTTTATTTATTTTTATGCGGTACGAAGTTTGCCGGGTCAGCTAGTATAATAATAATGACTATTTACTTCAGTTCAAATATTTTGTCTGTGTAGGTTTAACTATTAAATGCATTTATGAGTAGTTGAACTACTGGTAAAAATATGGCTGAACTAATAAATTGCAACAGTTTGAATGAGCCAGACCACTTACGTTTCTATGATAGGTCCTTTATCCTTAATCCAGTATCTGCTACCCTCCTTGTGTTCGTTCAAATCTCCTTCTTTAAAACTGTTAATGTAGTGTTTTAACATGTTTTTCTCGTTATCATTGGCAGCATACTCCATAGCCTTGGCTAGATTTTCATTGACCAGCTCCAGTATGGGTGAATAGTCCCCCCTGGTCACTTGGAAATATGCGTTCTTGTATTTTTCCTTCTCCATAGTCAGTGGTGGTTTGGGTGTAGTCTCCACACTGGCATAGTGGATGGTGTATAGAGGTACTGAAAATGTTTAGCAATGTTGTGTACCAATGTATTACATACTTCATACCACACATTACAAAAAGTTCTTCAAAATTTTAAAAAAAGAACACAAGATATGTGTGATGTCATTATGCTACATTATACATATAAATTATTAGCTGGGCCACGCGGTTTAACCCGCATTAATAGTAGTAACTTAATGCTTGATAGCCTCCTCATGGATTTAGCTATCAAATACAAAAAGTTTTTTTTTGTATATAAGTTATTTCAAATCAGTATAGATTATTATGACTGTGTGTACTTAAAATTTTTAATAAACTTTGTATTCATAATAATAACTTAAACCTGATTTACAAACAATGCAAAAAATAAAACAAACGCGATATGCAAAGCATAAACAGTAAAAAATTATTGTTTAATTTAAATGTGAATTGTATCTGTAACTCACATCCATCATCAGCAGTTGTTTTGAATGTTCTGCAGATGTATGCCTCTATGCGCTTGGTCTTCATCCAGTCATTTACCAAGTTTGAATCCGCCTCAGTGCAGTTACTTGAGAAATAGGTGGTAATGCCCTAAAATGATTAAAAGAGGTAGTGTTATTAAAATTTAACGCCTTTGTTTTTACAACACACTATTGATCTTAGGCAGATTGCAGGGTTAGAAAAGTTAAAAAAAAATGCAATATTTTTTATATTTGCTTACTAAACAATTTCTCTACCAGGAAAATGACCAGTACCTTTAAAACTTACAGGTTTACAAGTTGTTTTAAATAAATAAATTGTATCCAAAAAGACAATGAAATAATGATAAACAAGTAATAAAATTTAATTACCTTATTGGACAAACCCAAACTAGTCAGCCTTGGAGCAATACTGTAAATAGAATTTTGAGTATTCTGCCATAACTTTGTTATGTGAGTACTATCATTCTCATATGCTTTTGACGCCTTTATTATGAGTTCTAATGATTCTCTCGACAAGTTTGGAATGAATTTTGTATCACCAAAACCTTTGTAGTTACCACTGTTTGCAAAAATGCCTCCAGCATATACCAAAAAGGCCTGAAAATAATGTGAATTCAATACATTGCAATTAAAAATATTTTATTGTATTTATTATATATTAATTACTAACATATCGAAAATTATATATTATTATAATATATTACTTAAACTGAAATTCTTATACTGAAATTCAAAGAAAACTATGTAATATATTATATGAGAAGGGAAAACGTTTCATTCATATCAACGTTTTCTATGTAGAAAAATTAAATTGCAATGTTTGTAGACCACAAATAGCACAATACATCTACTATCTAGTACATTATATTATCATCATAGTATTATCATAGTATCACAGAGTACCACTTCCGTTTGCTTATCACATAGATATTGTAAGTAATTGTTTACAATCACCTCATTTCAGTGCCAACTTTGTAAAGCTAGAAAAAAGAGAATTACCTGAAAATCATCTTCAGTAACTCCAGCTTTTAAAGATGATTTTTTAAGATCTTCCAGCGGCTCACCTATAAATATTCTATGCAATAAAGAGAATATTCTTGGTGACTCTGGACTAGTTTGAATGAGGACTATCAGTCCTCCATTCCATGCTGCCTGAAATTATTAATTTAATACATAATTGTGTACTCATTATGTGTATTTATGTTTGATTGTAATTTTATAAGAAAGAAAGATCTTGATCATTTTAATTATTAATATTTATTTAGATATAATATACACGTAACTTATAAAAATAATTAATATACATATATACCTTAATTAAAAACTAAATTATATATAGATAAAAAACAAATAAAAACTAATTTTAAATATAAAAACCAGCATCAAGTTCCTAATTAATTTAGATTTTAATAATTTAACAAAAATATGGCTGAAATTTTTTATTATTTAGCTACAGAATTCATGCCAGGATGACATAATGAATCATCATTCCAATCCATCAGGATTGGATGAAAATTGTTAAATTAAATTATTGACAGTTATATAAAAGTACTTGACATTTAAATAATAACTAAATTTATTTTATTTATTTATTTTTTAAACGACTTTTGTAGTTAAACAGCAGGGTTTTTAGTGGGGGTTATGAAAACTTTAATATCAACACTAACCTGACTCAAATAATGTGCATATAATTTCTCCTTCTTAGTCAAATTAGTAAAAGCTTGCGAGCTATCTAATTCAACAAATCTTTGGTTGTTTGGCAGTAAAAAATTTGACTTATCTTCCATTGCTGAAACAATTTTAATGGGTATATAAAATAAAATAAAAATGGGAATTTTATTATACTGTCTTGGACCTAAAAGTATTTTTTGGATTGGGGATAATCCAGCTTAGTTTTGTATCTACACACATTGAATAGGTACAATACAAACTTATATATAACATTGTACATAGTACCTATGTGTCTACCTATTTAGTTTCAAATATCCATGCTTAAGTCCATTGTCTGAACTAATTACAAAAACAAAAATATTGCACTAGGCTGATGACTTTGCAAAATCTGCAAGTCATCAAATTAAAATACACTACAAAGTACAAACGTAACACCAAATTTATTTTCTCATGCCTTAAAACTTGATTATTATCTATTCTATGAATTTACTTACAACATGTAATCCTTTCAGAGTATAAATGTTTGTTAAACAACTTTGTGAAAATTCTGTTTAGTTTGGAAAGAGTTAGTGATATAGGTAATGTAAGGTTTGTGATTTTCTAGAATCTCAATTCAGCCAAATAAGCAAAACTAGTATCTCATTATTGTTAATATATTAATGTTAAAAATTTTACACGTTTATATTTGAAGGTAACGACCACGATTTAAAGTAGAGTTGGCTTGCATAATGTTATATGAAAGTCAAGCATTAAGATACTGACCATTAACTGATTTTGCCGACTGCACTGGATTATTTGAAGGTGCCCAAGATAAGTACCGATTGTGTTTACTAATAAATGAATCAGCAATATTGCATCGCCGGCATTTGAGAAGGTTAATAGTCAGCAGGGATCGCAACATTTAAACAAAATAATATTGACGGTATTGTGATAATAATGTTATAGTAATCCGTACTTACTAAAATTTATGATATGTTTGATAAAACAAACAGGTTGTATTCTGAGTTTAAAAATGCAATTCAATAAATGCAGCACAAAATGTGAATGAGACTACACTTGCTTTGCTTGTACTCTACTTCAACAATTTGACTGATCTGATATGATATTGACACATGACACAGCTGACACTTTGACAGTTTTGAGTTTGAGTCACAGAACACTAAACATATGTATACGGCCGAGTATGATGACACACAAGACTGAAATTGACGAAGGAAGACTGTCTTTCATAGTGATTTTTAAAAATTGATTCTCATTTTTAAGCACATATTATATATTTTTCATTTTGAAATACATTATACAGGTTAAATAGAATATATGGCTAAATAGTGTAATTCAGTGATCAATAAGCGAAGACTAGACAAAGATAAGATTAATTTTAAAGGAGTCGTCCGTCCAGAAAGGCGCCACCTGTCCCAAGTTTCATTGAATGAATCAGTCTGTTAAAAATATTCTATCTATGTCACATTTATGTAATCTGTGCGTGCAATTATATCTAAGTAGTCTGTGGTGCATTGCATGCTATTATCTGTGGAATGAAGTAAACACTCAACATGGATGATTTCCCATTCCTATTTGCTCTTGCCTGAAATTTAGTTTTCTGAAATATTGTTTAAAATGGCTTAGTTTAGTTCTAGGCGGTGGTTAAATTTCTCAAAAATGTCATCAGAGAGGTAATGTGTGCATTCCAGGTTTTTATGTATTGACAGTGAAGTGCTTCCGAAATCGAAAGAAAGTTGCAAAATCAATAAAGTATACGGAAATCGCTAATGTCACGCCCTGAATTCATTTGTTGCTGTGCGGTAGCATTCTTGCGGTGAAGTTAAAGTTTAGATGATGTTTTATTCTAGGGTGGAATGGGTGGAAATCATCGAGCCGAAGACAAAGGAGCATATGTATGCTAACCTTACTACAGGAGAATGTGTATGGGACCCACCAGAGGTAATAATTTGCTGTAAAAACCCTTGCCTTTCAGGGGATATGTAAATAAGGGGAAGAACATGGTTCCTTCCATTTAAATCTTTAATTAAAGCCTGGTACATCTGATTTGACTTAATTTTGAAATCTGGTATCTATTTGTAATTTTTTTCTATTTTCCCTTCGTTTAACTATAAAGTAGCGACTTTATCTTAGTGTTTGCGATAGTCTTCGTCTAATGGAATATTGGTATTCAACAAATTAAGTACTTCTTGTCACTAAACTACAGATTGCATAATTCATTCTAGCTGTGCATGTGAGCACTCACTGCCTTAAAGAATTTCAAGGGCTAAGTGCATGCATAATGATATAATGCAGCTATATTTTTGTACATTGATACCATCAAAAGTGGTTTCTACTACAACTGTGTATATTTAATCTTTTTGCAGGGAGTGAAGGTGAAACGTACTGACTCATCACAATGGTGGGAACTATTTGACATTAACACCCATAGATTTTACTATTACAATGCTTCTACACAGGTTAGTTGATATTTTTTCTTATAACATTACATTCTGACCCTACAGATTTTGATTTGTCAAATTTCAGAAAATCCATAAATTATACACAAACTTTCCTCTTAAATCACTCTATCTATTGCTGAAAACTGCATTAAAATCACATATATAGATTCTCTTATATATAGATGTCAATAAATCTTAAGCTGACAAAATTTAGAAATTTTCTAATATACCAATAAATTAGCATATTAACTATTAATGAGACAATATTATCTTCTTTTGCAGACAACTGTGTGGCATAGACCAACGGACTGTGACATAATACCTTTAGCAAAGTTACAAACATTGAAACAGAATACTGACCCTCAGAAAAGGCGAGAGACCTCCACCCAAACTAACCAGGCACCTCCTCAAATACAATCCTATGTAAGTTCATAACAATAGTTTATATTGTTATTTTTTATATGCTTGTTTAAATGTTGGTAATCGAACCCAGGATAAATTGATTGTTAATTAATAAATAACATCTAAATCATAAATTTTAATGATAAAAAAACTGTGCCTCATTAATGTAGAATTAATTCATGCTTTGTTTATTTTAGGCGCCCCCTCTAATAGACCCTATTAGCAGTAATGGCAATAGTACCACAGCAAGTGTTAGCAAGCTGTCTCCTGGCAATGCAAAGAGCATTAACATTACACAGACCAGCCCAGTTCGGACCAGGAGGTCTCATTATCATCATAGGTATGTATATTTTGGATGAGTTGGTAAGATTTACTTACTTGGAACTTTAAAAAATAAAAAAATAAAAATGCGTACAAGCTTCTCCTTAGTACTGATTTACAAAAGCGAATCAGTACTAAGGAGAAGGTTAAGTAATCGTTAAACGTTTCTGAGTGCGGCCGTTAGAAGTTATATATTATAAGAAAATATCAGTTTGTTCCTTCAATATTTAAATTTACTAAAAATGTGTCAATATTTGCAATACAATTATCTTTTATGCAGGATATTTTCATTTTATATCTAGACAGGGATATAACAAATGCCACTGCATAGCATTTTTTTATTATCTTGAATGAACCTTTAATGAATGATTTTTAGATTATAGATGAAACATTGTTAAATAACTGTATAAAACACTTTTTTTTGTTCCTGTCAATACTAGTGGTTTTTAGTTTCATCTTAAATGCAGTATAGTAAAATAATTCTTCTTTTTTATAACAGGAATAGTGGAGAGAGCAGGCGGGGGCGACTGAGTGAAGATGGCACAACTCAACTTTGTAGACATACTGACTCTGGCAGATCATCTGACAGTAGTATAAGCAGTGCACAGCAAAGAAGGAAACAGGTGAATACTGAGTACCTAGTACATATTATTATGCTAATCTTTTTTAATTTTTAACTTATTTGACATACAAGTAAAGTTGTAATCGCTTACCTGTGATGCTGTTCACATTCAATCAATGTTCCTATAACTAGATTATTAAAGAACCATTTACTAGAGCTTAATAAGTTTCGAATATTCCTTGTACAGCAGGAGTTGAGTGCGGTGGCATGCAACGTTCCGGTTTGCACACCTCAATTGCGAAAGCGAAGCAGTGCTGCACAACAAACACATGAAGCCGAGAAGTGGTCACCACATTCAGGTACTGTTAACAATGATAATGTCCTGTAGTGAGTTAAAGTAAACACAGTCAACTCACAGATAATATAATGTGGAAGTGTCTACAGGCCAAATTCGTTATGTCTCAAACTTATAATCTTCCTTAAAAAACAATCTTCTTTTTAAATTGTTTTGAATCTTAGCATATAGATAATTTAGTAATGTCTATGATATTAATATTTTTAATCAATATGTTTTCTTAAAGGTCTAAATCGCAGTGGTAGCTTTATTTCACCTAGAAAAGATGCTTCTGACGATTCTATGCACGAAAAGTACTTCAAATCGGTCGAGAGCACACCTCTAACAAGACGTAAGGTAGGTAGTGTACAAGAGTAGATTATTATTTTATAGTTATTTTTTGTTTCATATTTTTGTTTCAAAATATAATCAATTTTCTAACAGTTAAAACAACAGTCGGCAGGAGGCTCTTCCTGCGAGTCGGCGTCTCCGCAAAGTCCCGGCAGTCCACTGCAGAAGCCGCAGCCTACTCCATTTTTGCAGGTGTGTTATATGTTAATATTAGTCTCACGAAATCATAACACTTTTGATGAAATGATCATAGCACAGAACACTCCTTTTTCAAAGTCTCAAATTATAACATTACCATGGACCAGGGGCTTTTATTCACAATGAAGTTAAAAACACGTAACGCGCCGCGCATGATATGTTTTTTCAATTTCATGTACAATGAAGCACATTCCACGTTTATTGCGTCACACATACAGTATATTATATACTATAATATACTTTTGGTTGCGTGGCGCGTTTCGAACCCACGTTTATGTTTTATTAAATCACACGTTATTGATAAGGGATCTTGTGTGTTATAGCGAATAAGGCCCATGTTTGTCCATGTGGGATTGTTTTTAAGACAATAGATTTTGTTAAAGCGACTAGTTTTTTGCTTTTATTTAAAAATCTCCGTTTAGTTGTTTATAATGATCTAGATGGATTCTTTGTATTTTCTAGTTGGGAAAATCCCGCAGTAAATATAATAACGGTGTTGTGTATGACAGACAACGGCAGCGCGTCCGTCGCTCGTGTCGTCCATATCCCTCGCGACGGAGGCGGCGCCCACCGGCTCCCGGCTTATGCACAGCCTCGAGCGGCCGCATCACCTCACCAGACACGCCCGAGAAAGATACTCTGATAGGTGCCATTATTTTATTTTCCTTTTATTTGTGAAGCAAGTCTTCTAGCAACTACGTGTGTTTCGGTTGGGGAGGGTTGCTGCCGGACTCACTATATTTGAGGCGACCATCATAGTCCTCGTGAGTAGCAACGCCTCCATGTATGATATCAGAAAAACTAGAATATAAACTCAAATTCAAAAATTTTTATTCATCATAAGGTACAAGTATACACTGGATGAACGTCAAATAATTCGGTACATCGGCT